>LRSR01013250.1:0-24628 GCA_001579985.1 Hypsibius dujardini
GTCTCTCGGTCTGTTTCTTTGTCTGTCTGTCTGTCTGTCTGTTTGTCTGTCTGTCTGTTTGTCTGTCTGTCTGTTTGTCTTTTTGTCTGTTTGTCTGTCTGTCTGTTTGTCTGTCTGTCTGTTTTTACACTGTATATCGATTGGTCTGCCTGCTTATCTGTTTTTCTCTTAGTGTTTGGTTGTCTGACTGACTGTTTCCTTAAGTATTTTTTATTGCGTTCCTTCATATCATGTAAAATTTTTCGAAAAATCCTCACAGGTTTCAATACCACCAGTGGAATTGTCGTAATGGCAGCGACTAACAGGGTGGACATTCTGGATAAAGCTCTCCTCCGTCCCGGTCGATTCGATCGGCAAATCTTTGTTCCTGCTCCCGACATTAAAGGCCGAGCATCCATATTCCGAGTCCATCTCCGTGGACTGAAGACCAACCTGAACATCGACGACCTCGCCAGGAAAATGGCCTCCCTCACGCCTGGCTTCACCGGCGCCGACATTGCCAACATCTGTAACGAAGCCGCGCTCATTGCCGCCCGCGATTCCGAAGTGACAATCTCGCTGAAGCATTTCGAGCAGGCCATTGAGCGCGTCATCGCGGGAATGGAGAAGAAGAGTCAGGTGCTACAGCCGGAAGAGAAAAAGATTGTGGCTTACCATGAGGCTGGGCATGCCATCGCTGGATGGTTCCTCCAGTATGCCGACCCACTTTTGAAGGTGTCCATTATTCCCAGAGGAAAGGGTTTGGGCTACGCACAGTATTTACCTCGGGAGCAGTATCTCTATTCCAAAGAACAGGTTTGTGCAGCAGGCAAGCGTAATATTTGTTCGCGCTGTCTGGATCATTGTTGAGTAAATGTTTGCTTTTAGTTTTTAAATTTTTTTTTAAAAATATTAAAAAACCAAAAAATGCAAAGCAAATCCGTATTCAATAACAACATCTTTCATTCGTAATTCCAAAATGTACTTTTTAATCTCAGGATAGTTCATTTAGAATATTATTTTTAATGTTAAAAATATGGATTTTTCTTCTACACAGAAATATGTGTTTATTTAAACGAAATAAGTTTTTGATGGATTGAATATAACTTTATATTTTGTTGAGGTGAATTCAAGCTTGTTTTTAAACCAACACTGCTACAATCATCAACGACAAGATTGAGCACACTTGAGGGTCCGGGGTATGGGCAAAAGGGGCGGAGCAGAGGGTGGTTGATCGTTCGATTGATTGAAAATCGCCCCCTGCCCCGCCCCTACGGGCAAAAGGGGCGGAGCAGGGGGTGGTCAGGTGGTTGATTGTTCGATTGTTTGAAAACCACCCCCTGCCCCGCCCCTTTTGCCCATTCCCCGGACCCTCCAGTGTACTCAATCTTCTCGTTGACTGCTAGTCAATGAACGTTACTGTCTGAGGTTTTCATCACACTTTCGTTACTGCAGCTTTTCGACCGAATGTGCATGACGCTGGGGGGACGCTGTTCGGAGGAGCTGTTCTTCGGAAGAATCACCACGGGTGCCCAGGATGATTTGAAGAAAGTGACTCAAAGTGCTTACGCACAGGTACGAGATGAAATGAATTCTCTCGCTGCTGGTATTGTTGACAGCCGCTGATGCCGTGCGCTTCGTTCAACCAACAGGTTGTCCAGTTCGGGATGAGTGATAAGGTCGGTAACGTGTCCTTCGACATGCCCAATGCCGGTGATTATGTCATGGACAAACCCTACAGCGAGCAGACCTCGCAGATGATTGACGAGGAAGTCAGGGTCATCATCAAGTCCGCTCACACGAAAACTGCCCAGCTCTTGAAGGAGAAGAAGGTGGAGATTGAAAAAGTATGGATTTTTTCTTCCTGCAGACTCGTTTTTGTGTCGTGGGTATAATGCATTGGGATAGACAAATTTGTTTCGATCAGGTTGCGTTGAGATTACTCGAGAAAGAAATCCTCAATCGCGACGACATGATTGAGCTCCTCGGCCCGCGACCCTTCCCGGAGAAGTCCACGTACGAAGAGTTTGTAGAGGGAACCGGCAGTCTGGACGAAGACACCACCCTCCCCAAGGGTCTTGAAGGGTGGAATGAATCGAAGGAAAACAAAGGGAAGCGTTTGAAGGAGGAGGCCGAAAAGAAGGCCAAAAAGGAGAGCGAAAAGCCGGACGAACAGAAAAAGCCTGAATCAGCGCCGTAGAAAAGTGTTTTTTTATTGTATTTGAAAATTCTGGGTTTGTTTCTCCTTTGTATATTTCAACAGCGGTTGAATTTGTCGGTTTCCTCGTTCCGAAAGTGGTTGAAAATATGTCGCGATTTTGACTGTGAAACTGTACAGAATTGATGTGAAACGGTTCGTCGCAAAGTTTGTGAATTCTACTGTACGAGTACTCACATGGACACAGTTTTGGGTGGCAGACTTTAAGCCAAAAAGGGTGGTCCGAGTTCGAACCGAATTAAGTCACCTCGCGCACGCGCTCTTGACCATATCTGACCATGCAGCCTTTACTCAATTGATCGATTGATCGAATGTTTATTTTGACAGAATTTAGAGCAGCTTGCTTAGTCTAATTTTTCGGCTTGGCCGGGCATCAAATCAAAGATTCAGGAGAAAGCAGTGGCAAGCTCTAGCCAAGAGTGGCTCAAACTAAGACCACCCTGATGGCTCGAAATCTGCCACCCAAAATTGTGGCCATGTGTGTAATAAGCGAACTTGTTAGTGTGGTCACGCTGTCCTGTCGTTAAAACGACCGGATCGGGTAATATTGCTGGGCCACATCCCTATCACATTCGCTTAGGGAAGTTTGGGACTGTTATAAGGAGATATCATTTTACACGAAGAATGCCGCAGGCTAAATCTGCACGCAATTGGCTTCTTGTTTCCAGCGGTCTGCATTCATCGTATTCATCGTACGAACGTGCGCTGGTACCACACACACTACTGAACTGCCGCGATTAAACTGGTCAGTTTAGCCGCGCCTCCGTCACACGCGCCTGTGTGTTGAGTGAGCACACACACACACACTCACACACACACACACACACACACACACACACTCACACACACACACACACACACACTCACTCACACACTCACATACTCACATACTCACATACTCACACACTCACACACACACACACACACACACACACATTCACACATTCACACACTCACTCACTCACACAGGTCGAATGCGCTGCCCGGGTGTAAGAAGTGACCGGTTGAATTGCGGCAGTAGAGTAATTCAGCGCCCAATACTGGCAAGTGTAATTCGGGTCCGTCAATCAACCTAGCATGAGTGTGTGTACTCATGGATTCGCATTGACTTCGTGCATGCGCGAAGAACAGTGCGCGCAGTGTTTGAAATGTTCCGACCTGAAAAGTCGTGAAACGGAGAGATGGTGCGAGTGTAGCCGACTGTTCTCCGGCAAAATAGCTCATTGCTTCATTCAACCCAAAATGTCAAACTGACATTAAGACATCTGGATACTTCTTTAACGGGAAGCCACAGACAATTCGAGGAAACTGTTTCATCTACCGTACGGAAAACTCCGCAGAACGTGAAATTTTCGGGAAATCGCTATTTTTAAACGCACAACACGATTCGGATTAGCAATGCCGATGAATCAACGAGCTCGCTAATGAAGTGGCGGATTATCGAAGCAGGCAGCTGGCGAGTCATCCGTCAAAGTGCATGAGACACACTTTCTTTGCCGGCTCTCTGTTCTTTCAATCCGCCCTCCCGCTAGGACAGCCACGTCGTTCTGAAATTCTCCTCGATGAGCTTCGCAATCTCTTCTCTTTGCATCTCTTCACTTTGTGCAGTAAGCAAACGTTCGCTTCGGAATTCTGTACTGGTGTAGCTCCCGTCGATCCATCCGGCGTGCCAAGAGCCGGCGTGCCAAGAGTATCGGGTTCCCGGCTGCTCCATTGCATGACTCCTGATGTTTTCTTCGTTCTAACGGCATGAGTAATACTCTATTTCCTCGTCAGATAGCGACAGCGCACGGGTCACGTGACGTAATGGTTGCCCACTGTACACGTAAAGTTAAAAGGAGAGCTTTGTGTACGACTGTACGACATGCGAGGTACAGGCACGGCACACACGCTAATGAGTAGGGGGGGGAGGACCAATTTAACGTCACACAGCTCGTGTGTTGTCGCTATCTATCGAGGAAATACAGTACTGTAACTTCGCGTTAGACAGGGACAGTCTTATTGGAGTGGAACGTGTGCACCGTACGCACAGCACAAACGCCGCGTGGCCGATTAAACGTTCCACAGCTCGTACGCTGTCCCTGTCTATCGAGGAAATACAGTAACGAATCGTGAGGATGAGAGTTCAAGTGGAGGACAAGCTGTGGCCGTCTGCGGCTTCTTTTTCACGCCTGTGTGTATAAAATGGTTTCCGGTCGGGGCTCCAGAATTTACCAGTAGTAATAAGCTGACTTTGCGGAATTATATATTCGACAAACTTTCTACATTTTTTGACACGTGTTTGGGGGATACAAACTATCGGCCGTCTTTTTTCCACTGAGGTAAGCACATTTTGCTATCATAAGAAGCCTTTTCGGTTTGGCTATATACGGACATCGACCAGCAATGGCATATGCGCTTGGCAGCCGACTATTTTTTCCATCCGCTTGTGTGCAGATTCAAGGTGCACCGAATTCCGAATCTGTTTGCGTCATTCTAACAAGGAAATGAAACAACTCTGGACGGCGAATTTCTTTATATCTGTTTGCTGTCACCGATGCACTATTGCCTGGTCTCTTCGATTCATTTGAGAAAATCGACAGAAAACCAGGACTACTATTTAAATAAATAAAAACTGACTATTGGTGTTATATAGGGGGCGCTGTCTATGTTAACGCCTCTGTGAATTAATCAATTAATAAAATGTGTCTGCGTTTATTCAATCGATCAGTTCGTTCAAAATCAAATAATCAATTAATACATGTTTGAGTAACGTAGACAGCGCCCTCTATATACTACCATTGGTCAGTCTTTATTTAATTTAAAATAGTAGTTCTGGTTTTCTGCCAATTTTCTCGACGGAATCGAAGAGACCAGGCAAGAGTGCATCGGTAAGAGCAAACAGATAGAAAGAAATTCGCCGTCCAGATTGGTTTCATTTCATTCTAAGACACCGCTAACCTACCGCTCTTCTTGATTGCTCTATGCTTTCTCACTTACTATGTATTGACTCAGAAGCTTTTCGTGCTACTCGGACGGGTCTCCGAGCTCACTCTTCCTGATGCACAACTTCCCGATTAACGCGTCTAATTGTCCCCCAATTCGCACCGGTAGACCTCGTCTTTGCGCTCTGTACTGGCCACTCGTATACTCGTGTACTCGTGCACGAGTATGATGTGTTGTTTTTAAATACCAATCGTCAGTGACTTTTTTTCCGACCAAAAAAGCTTAACTTCATAATATTTTTTTATCTTTTAGAAAAAGCAGAATTTTCGGTATTGAAACAAAATCTTTATTCACTGTTTGGTTTAAAGCGCATCAAATACTCATACTCAAATGAGCAACGTAAAATATTTATATGCACAATATTTAAGTGTGAAAAAAATTTGAAATGTGATTATCAGAATTTCATTCATCTCTTTGCCAACTCAGAACGTCCAAAATTCCCAAAGTTCCGCCAGATTTACTGTCTAGGCCAAAAAATGTTACACTTCATATTCTATTCAATCGGGAGAGTTTCACAATTGCTAATTTGTTCTTTAGGTTAGTGTATGCGTTTATAATTGTGCCATGTGTTGTTTATTTAGTTGTAAGTGTGCTAACAGTCGCCACTCACCAAGTCCGTCATCCACCTTACCAATGTGCTCAGACATGCTCAGACATCGTATTCAGACATGTACTCAGACATGCTCAGACATCGTACTCAGACATGGGCTCAGACATGTTCAGACATCATACTCAGAAATGGGCTCAGACATGCTCAGACATCGCATTCAGACATGTGCTTCAGATATGCTCAGACATCGTATTCAGACATCGTATTCAGACATGTTCAGACATGTTCAGACATGTGCTCAGACATGTTCAGACATTGTACTAGCAGTTTCAAGTTTTCGAATCCATTATCCATTCAATTAGTAGACGGAGCACGCATTTTACCGCCGAAATCATGAAGCCTCTGTTGCGTGCATGAATGTCTGTCCGACTTAATCCTCCTCATCAGCCGCCGCCACACGTGCTGCATTACTTTCGCCATCTAATCGCACGCCACATTACCGTCTCCGATGCTAATCGCAAACTTTTTCGTCCTACCCTCACAACGCACCGCACTGCCAAACGTTGTCGCACCCTCGATTTGAAAATCTTGCACACACACACACAGACAGACACACACATAGACACACACAGACACACACAGACATAAACCAAAAACTCACGCCGAGACGGTCCGCCGTCATCACACTACTAAACCGTCCTCATTCCTCGCGCACACTGCATAACACCAACAACTTTCTTTTCCGCACCGGTGAAGTCGTAAACACTCATCAACAGTGTATCTCTCTCTCTCTCACTTGTTCGCTTGTTCACTTTCATCAGAAAACGCGGACCACGCCGCCGACACAGCGACCGAGAAGGCAGATCATTACCGGAGATATCTTCATCATTGCCGCAGAGCGTACAGACACCCCGCGACGGAACCGGCACACGCTGCCCGGATTGAAAACAGTCCCGCGCTTTGAACTGAACAGTTAAAAGTATGTAGACACTCCCTTACGTCATCCGGCGATGTGCGGGCCCCGAGAACCTTCCCGGGCGTGAAACTTTTTCGAGAGACACACACACAGACACAGAGACACACAAACTGAACCACCTTTTGACTTGTGTGTGTACAGTACATGCAAGATCATGCACGTTGAAATGGTATAAGCAATAAAATCACCCCGCGATAAATCCGTCCCGTAGTTGAAACCGGCATCCACCCACGACTCACCCTTCCGTCCGACTTCCGAGTATAACTTCTGTGTACTGTATATACAGTTAGTGCGAGGAGTGTGTGTGTATACACGACACGTACCGTTCCACGGAACCGAACGACGACACGGAGAAAGTGCGAAAGCAGGGCGACCGCCGACGACGGTGGAGAGCGCGCGCAACAAAACTCTCTCGCATCATCTCTCGGCACTTCTCGAAAAACCGTTCCGTCGACTCTCGCCATGCTGAAATCGTGAGTGCCTTCACTTTCTCTCTCTCTCTCTCTCTCTCTCTCTCTCTCTCACTCTCTCTTTCTCGCTGTATCTCGCTGTATCTGACTTTTTCTGCATGCTTTCGCACTTTTCCCTCACCGGCGCGAGAAACACCACGCACCCCCGCACTCACAGACAGACAGACAGACAGTCAGACAGTCCAAGCGCATGTTCGAGAAGATCATCTTCGTATCTTGTCATCGTCGTACCGGTAGTGTGTTTGTCTAGCGGTGGTGTCCTCTCGTCAGAAGTCCGCCGAGAGAGGGAGGGGACTATGAGACCACCGTTTGATTTTGCCTGTGATCATCAGAATTAAATTAAATCCTCCGTATCATCCTCATCATCACTTTTTTCCCCTCTCTCTCTCTTTCTCCCTCTATATCTAAATACGCAACAGCTTGAAGAACGCCATGGACCATCGCCATAAAAAGAAGCCGGGAAACGAGCCGCCGTCGCCGTCACCGAGCGCCGGCGCCGGCAGCAGCAGCGCCAGTGCCACCGCCGCTTCCAACGGACCACCTGCATTTGTCATTGCCCCGAAAGTGTTCGACCGTCGCGCGTCCGCCGAGTCGACCCTCAATCCCCCCGCGTCCTCCATCTACTTTGCCGGCGGTAAAGGTCTCCCACCGAAAATGTCCAAATCCCCGGAACCGCAGCCCGTCGTCACCGAGCCGGACTCGCCGATGCCGGTGATCAGGTCGCGCTACGGCAGCCAGGACGGTCTATTAAACGGTCGCAGTCAAACCGGCAGTCCGCTAGTCGAACGGAGCAGCCATAGCCAGAGCCACCACCACCAGACCTCCACCCAGTCCGTGACGGTCCAACAACGCCGGACCGTCCAGGAGATTGTGGACGGCCCGAACGGACGGCAGGTGTTGAGCTACTCGGCAGACCGGCAGAACAGCCAATCGAAAGAGTCACAAATCACCTCGACGGAAGTGAACGGAGAAGTCAAGGTCGACGCGGACCATAAGGTCTCCTCGTCCAGCGCGGGGAAGGCCTCGCTCGAGGCGCTGGACAGCATGGGACAGAGTCTGCGGGCCGCGTGTGCCGCTCTGAGTCATTCGTCCAATACGACGTCCTCATCGTTCGCGGGCACTTCGTCCGGGGTGGGTGAGCTGACGCAGACCAGTCGGTCGGAGACGGCCGGCTTCCAGGGCATGCAGAATCCGGACGGAACGTTTCGTGGCGCGACGTACCACAGTAAGTCCAAGGCGGACGGAGTGCCGACGGTGTCGCAGGGAGTCTCCACGGCGGCGGTGTTGGATCAGATGCGGAGCGATAAGACCATGGCCTCGATGGAGAACCAGGTGCGGAACACCCTGCGTCAAATGGCGGAAATGATGGACGGAGCCAACGGGACCATGTCCCCCATGCTGAAGAATAAGATGGCCGACGACGGGGTGGTGGATCTGCTGATTGACAATGTCGATTCCTCGGATCAGGAAGTAGGTGCTGACTGGTTGGTAGTTAACTTAGTCGAGACCATCTTGCATACCCCATTCACACCCATTCGTAGGTGAGTGTGCTATCGGCAAAGGTGCTAGATCGGTGCATGAACCCCGAAGCACGGGAGAAGCTACTCAAAAAGGGCGTTGACGGAATTGTTCGGGTGAGTTATTTGTCTGTCAATTTCTATGATTAAATGTGAGCAAATAATAACTCTACTGTGTATAGCAGTTTTTATATATAAAAGAACATCTTGTCTGAAAACGAATAAAACGTTGCAAAACGCGCAGTTTTTATTGGCTTTCTGGAATGTTTATTTAGGTTGCGACCATCAAGGGGAATGCCGAGTCACGGCGTGTCGGCACCGGGCTCCTGGAGAAGATGCTGAACAACTCCGAAACGGCCTGCAGCGAAGTGGTCAAACATGGCGGACTGGATGCCGTCCTTGAAGCATGCAAAAGTCAGGACCTTCAGACACAACGCTCCTCTGCTCTCGCGCTGCTCAATCTCTCGCTGTATGGTGGCCAATTCAATCAGCATCAAATGATCAAGCAGCGTGCTCAAGGTAATTCCATTTTCCAGCAGCCCTGTGATTTATCTCGATGGTTTGATGGTTCGATGGTTCCTTTGGACATCATGACATTTCCTATCTAGACTGGCTCTTCCCACTGGCATTCGGACAGACCGACCCGTCCACAAAATATTTTGCTTGTCTTTGCGTCGGCTCCCTGATTGCCAACAAGGAATTGGAGGCGGCCGTGGTCAAATCCGGCACCCTCGATCTCGTGAATGAGTTTGTGACGGACAACAGCCCGGAAATCTTCGCCACTGTCTACGCCGAACAGCTTGATCCCAAGCAATCGCGTGACGTCATGACCCGCTTGATTCCCAGTTTGGAAAGTAAGATTGCGGAAGCGCAACAGTTGGCAGCATTTCACTTTGCAACGGAAGCTCACGCGAGGCAGAAGAAAAATGATTTAAAGGTATGTCACACTGGCTAGACGATTTTGCGATTTGAGAAATTTGCACGGGTTTTCTTGCTAGATCTTCAAAGAACTCGGGATAATCGAGCATTTGAAAACATGTGCCAGCTCACCGAACGATATAGCAAGCCGCTTAGCAGGAATGGCTTTGAAAGTTCTCGGTGAAACAGTACCCCACCGTTTGTCGCAACAGAGTCCACTTTGGACACTTCAAGATGTCAAGCACTGGTTACAGCAGGCAAGTCAATTGCCCTCGGAAAGTGATTGTTTGTCTGAATACAGAAGTGCCTCTTCTGTCTGTCTGTCTATTTATCTGTTTGTCTCTCTGTTTGTCTGTCTGTCTGTCTGTCTGTCTGTCTGTTTGTCTGTCTGTCTGACTGTCTGATTAGCTTCCTACCTTTTTGTGTAAGCGCTTGTTGCTTTGTCTTATTATTTTGCAGTCATGTGTTGATATTCCTTTTAACCAACTCGATCAAGCTCGGGGGTTTGCTGAAGCCCATTTAGCAGTTTTCATATTCCCTATCCTTTGTCACCCAGGTTGGGTTTCCGACATTCGCTAAACCGTTCGCGGAGAGTGAGGTGGATGGCGATTTGTTGCTGCAACTGACTGACATGACCCTTCAGGAGGACCTCAAGATGAACAGTCGCTTGCAGCGACAGCGGTTCATTCGCGACCTGCACCAGCTCAAACGAATCTCGGATTATACCAGTTGTGATCCTTACAACATCCACTCTTTCCTGCTTGGCATCGCACCGGAGTATGCACAGTACACGTACAATCTGCTCAAGTCCGGCATTGACCCGTCCGTTTTCCCGTTTATCACTGATGATCACTTGAAAAATGACGCTCACATAGAGAACGGTGTCCATCGGGCCAAAATTTTGGATGCCATAAGGAAGCGGCACAGCCTCGAAAGGGGCGTTGTGATGGATGTCCGGTCCGAGACAGATGTTTTCATCTCATATAGACGAGCTACTGGATCTCAATTAGCAAGGTAAGAACCAACGAGGCGCGAAAATAGCAAGCACTCGTAATAGACAAACTGATAGATAACATTACAGTCAGACACCGAGACAGACAGGCATGCAGGAAGACAGAAAAAACAGGCAGACGGACAGACAGACAGACAGATGGATAGACAGACAGACAGACAGACAGACAGACAGACAGACAGACGGATAGCGAGCTAGCCAGTCAGACTCTCGCAAAACACACCGAACTCTGACCGGAGTACATTCTAAGAGGGTCACGAAAGCTGAAATATGGTATCATGTGGTTATAGCCTGTTGAAAGTTCATCTTCAACTGCGTGGATTCTCCGTGTTCATTGACATCGACAAACTGGATGCCGGAGCCTTTGACCAAAAACTGATTGACAGCGTTCGAATGGCCAAACACTTTGTCTTAGTTCTGTCCCCGACTGCACTCGATCGATGCATAGGGGATGACGAGCGCAAAGACTGGATTCATCGAGTAAGGACCCCAGAGTTAACTGTCCTAGAAACAGGTATCCAGAACCTTGAATCTGCCTTTTGTAGGAAATCTCAGCGGCCTTAGCTTGCAAGTGCAACATCGTACCTGTTACCGACCCAACCTTTTGCTGGCCCAGTCCCGAAGTCCTACCCGAAGATATGAGATCAATCGGCCGCTTTAACGGCATACGCTGGATACACGACTACCAAGACGCATGCGTCGACAAACTGGAGAGATTTCTACGCGGCGATTTGAACATAAAAACACTGAGCGCAGCCAGCACGGCAGCGCAATCCAGTGCTCCCCAATCGGGCGCCGGTCTCTCCAACTCTTCCATTGCCTATCACGGCTCAGCTTTTTGACGCATTGCATAAGAAGATTGCTTTCTATTTCACGTCATGTACTGCAATTTCAAGGACCTAAAAGTCCAGCCGACACTATCGCAGAACATCGAAGTGGTTTCACTGGCGTATTGACGAGCATTCCCAGAATGCCTAGCAATCTCTTCACACTTTGCGAAGTGGTCCACGCCAGAGGGCACGCAAATTCTATGGAGCAAATTCGGCAGGCTGCGGCTCAGATTTGTTCGTCGTCGTCGGGATGGTAGAGCTCCGTCAGGAGTCGGTAGACGTATGAAGGAGCATTGCCACCACTACCAGAAAGAACAGAAGGACACATGAGAAGAAGCATAGAACGTGCTTTGATACTACAGGAAGAACTGGGAATAATACAGGAAGAACTGGCGATTTAA
The DNA here is from genome assembly GCA_001579985.1 of Hypsibius dujardini. Classification (NCBI taxonomy): domain Eukaryota; kingdom Metazoa; phylum Tardigrada; class Eutardigrada; order Parachela; family Hypsibiidae; genus Hypsibius; species Hypsibius dujardini. The sequence goes on from LRSR01013250.1 coordinate 11,857, forward strand.
CGCACATGTTTGAGATGAATAGGGTAACGAGTTCCGGTGGGACGTAGTCAAAGACCGGATTGACCAGGTGCACTTTGGACAGTATTTCACCCTCTGCATAGCTCATCACGTCTTCGGGGGTGACAAACTTGTTGAAGGCATCCTGGTAGAAAGAATGCCGCTTATTTCCAAGCTGACGGAAGGACAAAAAGAGGCGACTGATTACCTGGTCGTACGTGCAGAGATACTGTGGCGATAACTTGAACATCGCAGCGCACACCACCAGCTAGGAAGACGGAAAAAGCTGTTTAGACTTCAGAGGAAGACAGATAAAGCTGTTTAGACTTCAGAGGAAGACGGATAAAGCTGTTTAAGATTTCAATAAAGCAAAGTAGCATTTCAAACGGTGCTCACTTACCGGGACAGAGTAATGCTTTGCGGCGAGGGCAATGGTATGACTTCCGCTAACAGACTTCAGCCTAAATTCAGTAAGGCAGTTAGTGTGACGTTTCATTTTGACACGCAGCAGATTATGGGATCGTGTTACACACATGGCCACAATTTTGGGTGGCAGACTTTGAGCCAAAAAAAGTGGTCCGAGTTCGAGCCGAATTAAGTCACCGCGCGAACGCGCTCTTGACCACAGCTGGCCATGCAGCCTTTACTCAATTGATCGATTGATTAAACTTGTTTATTTTGGCGGAATTTAGAGCAGCTTGCTCAATCTGATTTTTCCGCTGGGCCGGGAATTAAATCAAAGGTTCAGGAGAAAGCAGTGGGAGGCTCCAGGCAAGAGTGGCTCAAACTCAGACCACCCTGATGGCTCGAACTCAGACCACCCTGATGGCTCGAACTCAGACCACCCTGATGGCTCGAACTCAGACCACCCTGATGGCTCGAACTCTGCCACCCACAATTGTGGCCATGTGTTGATAAAAAAGCACATTACCCGCCGTTGGCCATGACAGTATGCGTTCCGATGATGACTTTGTTGACCCGGGACATCATGGCGAAAATGGCCGAATCGGTGATGATGGTGGTCGGAATGGGTGGTTTGTTGTTCGCCAAGCTCCGAGCCATGATATGGCCGTGGAAAAAGGGTGCTGCCTCCGCAATTATCACATGAAACTTTCGTTTCCGAGCGGCTTGCTGCAAAATACAATATTTATTCTTGAGTCCCGGAAAGACGCCCACCTATCCGAAATGGAAGAGCCACGGGAGACTAACCTTCAAGAAGGCTTCAACTGTCCGAGATTTCCCAATCGTCATAATGACCTCATTCGAGTGGATATGTTCAAGCGCCTGCATGGCTATATTGTCCACACTCGTTTCCAGCTCTGAGAGGAACTCGTTGATCGCGTCGATAATTGCCGTCTGACAGAGAAAGATCGTAGTGAAAATCCAGCCAAAATACCGAAATACCAAGTTGAGACGAATAAATAAACGCACCTTCAGGCCCTGCACGTGCGAACTGAAGTCGTCCGACCGAGCACCGGACACAAACAAATTCTGGAGAGCAAACATTCTGCCGTCAGTTCAGCTGTGACATTTCAAAAAAGAGAGCAATTCAACCCTACATGTAATGATTCTTTAAATTCAGGATCCTCAAGCGATGCCCCGTCGCCGGTTGATGTCGCCTGTGTCGCACTGCAAAAACAGGGTCCCGTTTTAAGAATTCCACACAAGTACTGTACTCAAATGATAAGACGCAATGGAGTACAGGTCCCATACTTCACATATTCCTCCCGAATGATTTTTAAAGCTATGTGGGGAAAAACGATAGAATGAAAGGCACATCGGATTTGTATTATAAGAACTCATTTAGTTATATAAATCCACATACTCCGCCTGATGACGTTTCCGATCACAGTTTCCGCTGGACACGTCTTCACAATCCGGCGTCCCTCTCGTTTAATGAGCAAAATCAAATCCCTAAAACAAAGGGGAAACATCTTAACATTTCACAGAAGCAAACTAAACGGCCGGAATCGGAGCTAGAGTTGGCATCAGCCACAATGCATTCAATCAATCAATCGACTCGGTTTATGGCCTAATCAATCAATCGACTCGGTCTATGGCCTAATCAATCAATCGACTCGGTCTATGGCCTAATCAATCAATCAACTCGGCCTATGGCCTAATCAATCAATCAACTCGGCCCATGCCCTATTGGCCATTAGGCTTATCGGCCATGCCTATCAGCCATGGTCTGCCGATGCCAACTCTAGTCGGGAGCTAGCAAGCAACACCGATCTACATGCAATAGAGCAACCGTTGATTGATGTATTCTTACCAGCAAATCAAACCAACTTATCAATCAATCAAGCAATCGCAACTGGCGCTATGCAGCCTCACAATTTTGATGCACCACTCTAATTCTAGTGTAAAGGAAGTGTGACTTACTTTGCGGATGACCAGCGACAAGCCGCCACTATTTTCCGAAAAATCAGCGCCGCTTCTCGGGCTGTGGTATACGATCCGTACTTTTGACTGCACATAAAGTCAATGCATTACAATCTACAAATAAAGCTCTTCTCCCCTCGAAATGTCCCAACAACGTCTTTGTAGGTCTCACCTGTATTTTAATTTTACGATAAATTTATCGATGGTTTCCTGCAGCTCCTCTCCCAGATGAATATGCGGCACCAGCGTCTGCCCACGAGCGTCTTCCGCTGCGCCAGAATCACTTCGAGGTCGCGGATCAGCTGATGACGATGTCGAGGTCTCCGCTGATGAATCCATTGGCAGACTGTACGAAAGGAGAATCAATTTTCCGACGTCGATATTAAATTCTTCAACCTTCTTAGAAATTAGGGCGACCGTGCTGTCGATCGTCGGAATACTTCGCGAATGGGACCGAAAAACAACAACAATTGAAAATTTCATCAGCTTATCGTTAGTGTGCACGGCGCACAAGGAGCAGTGTGCGTTGCGCACAAAAGCGGCGGTGTAATCTTGTGCCGTTTGAGTCTGCTACCGGATCAATCAAAACAATTGACTTTCTGTCGTTGCGGTATACACACTATACTCGTATGCATTTTATTATGCTTAGTTTTGGTTTATGAATTAAATATTTCGTCGTACATTTACAGTGCGCTAAATTTGGACTCCATTTTTAGTTCGAAAGGCAAAAACATGCTGACGGGAACGTTGTCTGGCAGCGCAAGCTTGGTGGATGCCTTGCCCTATGTTGACGCAGGCTACGATAGTCCTGGAGTTCGCGAAGCCGTAAGCGTCAAATTTTTATTGTAAAATCAAATTTTTATTGTAAAATCAATTTTTTTTTCATACGCTTGAAATCGGAAGGTGGCTGTTCTTGTCTGCAATTGGTACAGCTAATTTATCCGATTCTAATCTCGAAAGTTTTTGTCGATCTTCGTGCGTTGTGTGCGACCGAAGCAATTCTAGTTGGTCTAAACGTTGAACTGTGCGAGAATTGACAGATTGATTGATCCATTGAACCGAAAATCTGTTACGGCGCAAGAGTATACATCGGTTGATAGATAGGTTGATTGATTGGGATTGAATATGGCGGAAAAATGGTTCGATTTCTAGCCCCTGATTGAATTTGTTCTCTGAAAGGTAAATCGTTTTTCATTTGTCTCTGTAATAGGTGCTGGCGCTGGTGGAGGAGGAGATGAAAGTGTACCGACCGAACAAGGACTATTTGTCGCATCTTCCGCAGATGAACTTAGACGCTTTCCAAGTGAGTTTTCAATCTGTCCAACGTTGCAGTTATGCGGACACTGATGTTATTTTTTTCAGACTGATCTGATGAAAGTCGAAATGAAGAGACTTGACGACGGCCTGCCGATGGAGAAATTAGACTTCAAAAAGTAAAGTATTTTTTATTGTTGGGTATTTCATTTTCAGTGCGTGACTAATTGTGTGCAGCTTTCAATTATTGTCTTCCGGTCCTTCAATTGATTGATGGATTGAAGCATAGCAATAACGCTTTTTTTCTTTCTTTTTGGCTTGAGAATTTGGCATGTTACGCCACACATATCTAATTCGCAGCCTGTAATTATAAGGAACATGTATTTTTAGATATTCTCAAAGCAAGCCGGCGGTGAATCGTCGACGAGACCCTTCAGCATGGGAGGAGAGCTTCAACCGGGTCGCCGTCCTGCACAACCATATGACCAACAGGTACAGTAACTTGCCGGTTTCTGTGATGAATTGGATAGTCAGCTAGGGTGATCTCCGGTGATTATTCCCTGCAGATTGGCAAACCTGCAGTTGCAGCTGGAGTATGGTCCGGAAGTGTGGCGCCGCTATATTCCCACGGTCGAACGGCAGGTCAAATTAGCGGAGCGGGAGCTGAAAGATGTTCGGTAAGAAATGGTCCGTTAAAAGAGGCCGAAGCAGTTATCATACAGTGTCATCTTTTTCCGTGCCTCAGAAATCGAATTCAGGAAGTCAACTGGGAACGAAAGAATTCCCAGACTCGAGCCGGACAGAAACTTCATGAACTGGAATCGAGGTTAGTTGTTTGCCAATTGGCCCACTCTTAATAATGATATGCACGCACATTGTGAAGTTGACAGTTGTGTCTCGTTGTCTCATCTTTCTTCTGACTTCCGACAGATGGGTTGAGCTGATTGACAAGAACTTTCAAATTGAACGAAGCTGTCTGGAGCTCGAATCCATCATCGCTGGAATGGAACGCGTCGCAGCCGAACATGCCGCTAAGAAGGCGAACCGGGCGACTGAAGCGCAGGTCCCTAACGTAGACGGAACAGCGGATCTTGCTGTTGAGGTTAATCACATGGAGATCTCCAGATCCGAAAGCGAGCCGGAGGAAGCTGACCAATCGACGGATCACGTCCCGGCACAGTTGCTTTATTCAGAGTGAAACTCTCTTGCGATTGAACGAATTCCATGTTTTACCTTGTTCTCTGGCGGTATGTTTTGAGTATCGGATTGCAACATACTTGCGACTGCTGATTTGCAGTAGTATTTTAAACGCCGTATTGTTCAAACAAGGGCGCAAGATCACATTGTCAGTTTTGCTTTGATGCAAGACGACACTCTTCGTTGGACTAAAATGTTAACAATTGATCCAGATACTGGTCACTGATAGAGATAACCAGAAGAAATAGTACGTAGGAGAAAATCCTGGCAGATAGAAAGCAAACGGTTGAGATCGCAAAAGCAACTCGGTTCCCTCAAACCGTTGAAAATCGACACGAATCGCGCCTTTAATTGCGAGGAACACAACTCGTTCCCTCAAAGCGTCGAAAATCAACACAAATCGCCTTTAATTGCGAGGAACACAACTCGTTCCCTCAAACCGTCGAAAATCAACACAAATCGCGCCTTTAATTGCGAGGAACACAACTCGCTCCCTCAAACCGTCGAAAATCAACACAAATCGCGCCTTTAACTGCGAGGAACACAACTCGTTCCCTCAAACCGTCGAAAATCAACACAAATCGCGTCTTTAATTGCGAGGAACACAACTCGTTCCCTCAAACCGTCGAAAATCAACACAAATCGCGTCTATAATTGCGAGGAACACAACTCGTTCCTTCAAACCGTCGAAAGTCAACACAAATCGCGTCTTTAATTGCGAGGAACACAACTCGTTCCCTCAAAGCGTCGAAAATCGACACAAATCGCGCCTTTAATTGCGAGGAACACAACAGTGTGATTCTGTTTTCACCTTTCACCATTTTTAATCAGAACCTTCATTCAGACAAGTGCAAAACCATTTTCGCAAATAGGTCGGTAATTTCACAAACTCTTGACGCATAAAATTAAAAGCGTAGATCAAGAGATTCCGCATTTCCGAGGAACTGAAAAAATACCAGGAAAATAAAAATCGGGCGTGATTGAAAATGATCCCCAAACCCAGATCTGACACTAAAATCCAGACTGAATCTGCATAGTCGCGCAAAGAATCAGTATCGATGCGCAATACTACTCGAGTTATCATTCATAGTCTCCGAGCGCCTGTTCATTTCGGTCAAAATGATCGCGACCATCAGCAAAGGCTATCCCTTCGTACTGCTCGCGGTTATCAGACATATTTCGAGACTTCTTCAATTTCTGCTGGTGTTCATTGTCCAAGAACCCGCGAAAGTTGATCTTATCGCGTGCTAAATTGGCGTTGGAGGGTTGGTAGATAGTTGAGCGGCGTCGCTTATGGTTTGGGTTGTAAGCCACGGACAACCGGAAGCATTTGGTGGTGTCCTTGTATGTCCGAGGAACGAAGGATTTGCTGTCGGGCTCGTCCTCCCACTGGAACTCCTCCAAAGATCCGGAATACTTGTTCGCGACGATATCTCCAGTTTTCCCGGCGAACAGCAGCCCTGCAACGTTCTTCTTTTCAGGAGTACCGGGAATAATGGCAAGCGGCACCTTCTCGGCAAACCACTTGGCCGTCCGAACAATCTTCTTTGTCGGCTTGGAGAGATGGTGAGTGGTCCGGGCGAAGGAGACATGATGATGCTTCTTTGCGTGCTTCACGGCCAACTGAGCTGCAAGACAATGGGAAACACGTCTGTCAGGCCATAAACAACTAAAAGAATACACACCAGGAATATGGATGTAAATCTAGTTGTAGGAAAAACAATTCGCAATCAAAATTTCGTCGAACACTGCCGGAAACAGCACTAAAAATAGTTTCGACTGCAATCGGCGCCATCCTCAACAGTCAGTTCAAGGTGCTTCAATCAGCGCCATCCTCAATTAGTCAGTTCAAGATGCTTCAATCAGCGCCATCCTCAATAGTCAGTTCAAGATGCTTCAATCAGAGCCATCCTCAACAGTCAGTTCAAGATGCTTCAATCAGAGCCATCCTCAATAGTCAGTTTAAGATGCTTCAATCGGACAAATCAGTTTAAATATTAGTATTGTGAAAACTAGTCGTGTCCGAATGCAACTTTGTAAGGTCAATAATACCGAACTGACCTCGCGGAAATTTGGTAACCGGCTTGCCAACATCCACTTGACAAGGAGAAACAACTTTTTTGGTCGATCCATTCTTCTCGATTATGAAGGCAACGGAGGTCCAATCGTCCTTCGGCGCCGTGAGTGGCTGTCGTGCAGGGGAGGCAATCTTCGAGCTCAAACGAGAGCCATTGCTCGGTGAGAATTGTTGTCCCGGTTTCGATGCGGTAACAGACACTGTTTCAAGAAATCAAAACTTGACGTTCATAACGAAGGACTCCGCGAGACTATAATTGAGCACGGGATTATAACTGAGCCGATGAGTACCGTATGCTCGCGATCTCAAGGGACACTTTTCTACCCTACCCGTAAATTTTAACCAACTCAGGCCAAGCCTTTTCAGCGCCGTTCACCAAATTACCACGGTAGGGACAAATATACGGGAAAGCACAACTGTACAATCAATCAATCGAGTACAACAGGTAGGCTGTAAGAAATCAGCTAATCAAAGAACAGTGAATCAGATTGAACGTTCAGTTGAGTGCCATACCGAGGGAGGCGGGGCTTAGCTGTCCCTTGAGATCGCGAGCATACGGTAACTAGCTCAAACAGTCGAGCCACAACACTTACTTCAACAGGCAGACAAACAAACATATTTGCAGAGATATTATTGAAGCACGGAAGACTTACACTGAGCTGCTCGGAGCCGGGTCAGGCGCGGTTCCGGTGGCGGAATCCGAATTCCGGTGTCCGAATTCTCCTCAGATATCGCTGCCAATGGCTTCATGCTACCAAGAGCGGGCCGGCTTGGGTGGCTGATGTCATCGTTTCCTGAAACTGAACGAAGTTTAGTAGAATGGAAAAGAATGGTTGTGAATTGGTCATCCCAAGCTCACATAGGCACGCGGCCATCTCGCGAAAACAAACATTCAAGCACTGAAGATATCTAGAAAGAAAGACCACACCTTCCAATGCTTGATTTCCTTTGTATCCGTAATGAAAAGTTCCTAGGTCCGGAGGAGAAACTGGGAAAAAAAAAGAACGATATCACGTTGACTGAATAAATAAAATAAGAGTACTAGGAGTGGACCTGGACAAAAAACACAACATCATGAAAAAATTCCGGTTGAAAGTGCAACTCAACAATATTTCAAAATAAAAAACTTACACTCAAACGAGTCTTTCTTCGTCAAATCACAATGCACAGACTTCCGAAACGAATCTCCAGCAGACGCTTTCGGAAATACCAACTCCGCCGGTTCCTGCTCTTTCTGGAGCTGCGATGTCTCTTCCGATGCGGTGTCCTTGTCATTTGTCTCCTTGAAAAGGCCGCCCACAAAGTCCGGCAACATTCCTTCAGCCAATGTCTCAGGGACGTCTTCAGAGATTTTCCCAGCCAATGTCTCAGGGACGTCTTCAGTGATCTTCCCAGCCAATGTCTCAGGGACGTCTTTAGTGGTCTTCCCAGCCAATGTCTCAGGGACGTCTTTAGTGATCTTCCCAGCCAATGTCTCAGGGACGTCTTTAGTGATCTTCCCAGCCACTGTCTCAGGGATGTCTTTAGTGATCTTCCCAGCCACTGTCTCAGGGACGTCTTTAGTGATCTTTCCAGCCACTGTCTCAGGGACGTCTTTAGTGATCTTTCCAGCCAATGTCTCAGGAACGTCTTTAGTGATCGTCCCATCAATCGACTGTTTCTGCACCACCTTGTCCGGCATCTCAAGACTCAATGTAACGACAGTAGGAGTCACATCGGGAATCGAGGCCGGAGCCGCGTACGGTTCAAATGACGGACGGGGGTCAAGGAATTTCTCTCGCAGTTTCATCCGTTCTGGCAAGGGTGACTCCTTCTTTTCCACTTGGAGGGACTGCCAGTGCTGACCCAGCAACTTCTCCCAGTTGGCCGGAAATCCAGCTATAAACTTCCGCACCAGCTGTTTGGGAAAACCGTTTTGCAGCGTGGCCGCTTCGTCGATGGCTCCCTGGACTTGGTAGAGGGATCCAGTGAAGGTGATGAGCAACGTCGCCGAGTGGACGGTTTTGATGCGCGAAGTGGTCACCTGTTGAACATCAATGCCCTTCTCCCCCAGGACGATCGGCTTCGGTTGCTGAAATCCGACCACACGAACGCAGCATTCCGAGTCGGTCGGGGAGAATTTCGCGAGGTGCCAGTTGTGAAGAGGCTTCGGCTGCGGCCGTTGGCTAGGAGCACGGCATTGCGGCGAATCCACCACAGTCCCTTTGCTCCGCAGGAGACCCAGGTTTGATGGCTTGTTGGGCGGCATTTTCTGAAATCAAAAAAAAAAATAAGAAAAAGAGGAAATAAAATATTTAGGTCAATGAAATCAAGCGAAAATGCGAGGGAAAAGAAAAAGAAAAAGTGTTGTTGTTGTTTCTTTGCGCTCTTAAATTCCGCGTGTCGACAAGAGGACCGGCGTGCCGACAGTAAGGGGAAGTTGCCTAATGATGCACTATTTCGAATCTAATGCAGGGTTTGGATTTCTCATTTTTTCCCAGTGAAAAAATTTTGCATCCATTAATTTAGCCCAATATTATCTAAATAATTTTAACAACAATAAATTCTAATGCCTGATAGGCTGAAGTTTCTGCAGAAAAAGCAAAGGAAATTCAGAGTGGCGGTGCTGCCGGTGCATCGACTAAATAACCTTTTCGGCCGATGTAATATTAGGCGCAATCCCTGTAGTGGGATTGCTGGCTGGAAGCAGACTTGTGTGAGGAAAATTAATCAAGCAGTAATCGATCAAGAGGGAAAAATTGTGCATTTACTTTTCAAAGATCTTCCGAGGTCGCTGTCATTCAATATCCGCGATTCTCGTTTCCGTGCACTGATTCGACTGTTAGGCCTCACCTGACGGTTAGTTTTTCTATTGGGAAGCGTGAAGAAGTGACGCTCAGCGAAGATGGCAGCTATAATGTCAGCGAATCCCCGAGCGGAGATTGCTCGCGCATCCGAAGCTCTGGCGATTAATATTTCCGCCGCTATGGGCGTCCAGGATTATATTAAATCCAATTTGGGCCCGAAAGGAAGCATGAAAATGTAAGCGACGGATTCGTCTTGAGTATGATTTCATGGATTCCCAAATCAAGACCCATAATGGGTCGCTGTTCGGTTCACCAGGAATTGCCTCGCGCATTGAGAGATTCAATATTTCTTTATGCTTAGGCTGGTCTCGGGAGCCGGAGACATTAAGATCACCAAGGATGGCAACGTCCTGATGCACGAATCGGTGAGTGTTCAGATTTTCTCGGATGTACGGGCCTTTGTTCTGTTGATTGGCCGATTGTTGTCATCCGATACAATCGTATTCGTCTGATCGGCAGATCGTTTGATTGATTTGGTTTTTATTTTGGTATTTGATTGATTGATTGATTCGTTTTCGCACGTACTTTGAACTGCTCTCGTCGATGACCGATTAAATGGATTTACCGATTAAATGGATTTACCGATTAAATGGATTTACTATTGCTGTAGACGCTTGATCTGTACGGGAGCGTATGGGAAAATTTTATTTCATTTCATCTCTCAGACTTGGGTTAGGGTTGCCTGTTCATACTGTATTGTACTCACCCGATAGCTTCGCGCAGTAGGAATAGACCCACCGTAAACTTAGACCTATAGATCCACGCATGAGCTTACGTGCAATCCGGGCTAGGATAACTGCTCTTGCAGTGCGCGAAGCCATCGCGCGAGTACTGTTAACATCCGGGTCCTGGATGCAGTTATCGACTGGTTTAATGCCATTGATTGAGCGATTGTTGTCGGCTTAGTCTCCCCTTCCGTTTTTAGACTGATTTTGTGATTTTTAATTCAGCAAATCAAGCATCCGACCGCCTCTTTGATCGCCCGCGCAGCCACCGCTCAGGATGACGTCACAGGGGACGGGACCACCTCGATTGTCCTGCTGATTGGAGAGTTGTTGAAGCAGGCTCATGTCTATATCACCGAGGTATACCCAAGTGGCAGAAACATTACGCTGACCGAATTAAGCACTTCAACTCGGGGACTGTACCACAGTCATGCGTCAAACGAGTGTAATGGCTTAACTCAGTTAGCGCAAAGTTTTGCTACGTGTGTAGTTACATTAGCATCAAGTGGTTTCTTGTTAAGATGAGACGGGGATCCACCATTTTCGCATTGGACTTCAGTGAATTCTTTTCAGGGACTCCATCCGCGATTGATCACTGAAGGATTTGATGTTGCGCGCACGAAGGCTCTCGAAATTCTGGATAAAATCTCCATCAAGTCTGACGGAAACCGAGACGTCCTCTTGGAAGTGGCTCGAACCTCCCTTCGCACGAAAGGTTCGTGGCTGCTGTTATTTCCGCGTTGTTTGTCTCTCTAGTATGTGAAAAAAACTTTAGCATACAGCGCTGCGTGTATTTTTTCGCAGTTCACCATAAAATTGCCGACATCCTCACTCCGATCGTCGTGGACGCCGTCCTGGCTATTCGCCGCAAAGACGAGCAGATCGATCTGCACATGGTGGAGATAATGGAGATGGCACACCGCACGGATGCGGATACGACCTTGGTGCGTGGATTGGTACTCGATCACGGAGCCCGCCACCCTGACATGCCGAAGCGCGTCGAGAATGCCTTCATCCTGACGTGCAACGTCTCTTTCGAATATGAGAAGACGTAAGTTGATTTTGGAACCTTTACGAAGGGCAGATAGAGGATGGATGTTAGGAAGAACTGGTGAGTTTTACCCTTTTTCGTTTCAGTGAAGTCAATTCCGGTTTCTTCTACAAGTCCCCCGAAGAGCGGGAGAAGATGGTCTTGGCGGAGCGACAGTTTATCCTGGATCGTGTCAACAAGGTCATCGCACTGAAGAAGCAGGTCTGCCCGCCCGGCAGCGGCAAGTCGTTTGTCATCATCAATCAGAAGGGAATCGATCCGCTTTCGCTGGATATGTTCGCCAAGGAAGGGATTATGGCTCTGCGACGGGCAAAGCGACGAAACATGGAACGGTAATTTGATTTGTGATATTGACTGTGTGGCCTTGAACAATAGCCTGATGGACTTTGAATTCGATTTAAGGGGTTGATCGATCACGACAGTGACTAGAATATTGAGTTCAGTAATGTATGGACCTGTTTTTCCGTTCTGTAAAGAAAGTTGAATGGCGTGAAATTCCATCGGGACAATCTACTAGTTTGTGTTATCTCGGCGTAATGTAATTTTGTTGGCCGGTCGGGAGGAGGATCTTTTTCGACATATACCGCGCTTCCCGTGCGCGTTGTTGTTGGTTTAGTAATATTCCCCAAAGTATCCGTATGTTCAATTGCTTTCTAGATTGACTCTGGCTTGCGGCGGATCTGCTGTGAATTCTGTGGATGAGCTGAAGGAAGATGCTCTCGGTTTTGCTGGATCTGTCTACGAGCATGTTTTGGTACGTCAAAAAACAGTTCAGTTTGTGCACTACAGGTACACAGTATCGTATACTATTGTCGGAGATCAACGTTTCTCTCCTGGTATTGATTGCAGGGCGAAGACAAGTTCACATTTGTTGAGGACTGCAAGAACCCTCAGTCAGTTACCATTCTGATCCGCGGACCAAACCGGCACACCATCATCCAAGTCAAGGAAGCCGTGCACGACGGACTCCGTGCAGTATTGAATGTCATTGAAGACGGTACGCTTTCCCTTGGTAGTTTGCAGGCAAAATGCAATCACTCAGACTGCGAAAGTGAAGTGGGATCCGGATAGGCCGACGAACAGGTAGAAGGAGGGACGGACAGGCAGGTACACAGACAGGCATGTACACAGACAGGCAGGTACACAGGCAGGCACACAGACAGGCAAACACAGTCAAACCGGCAGGATGAAAGACAGACGTACAGACAGAGGGACGGATAGACATTAAACAGAGTCATCC
>LRSR01013251.1:0-10003 GCA_001579985.1 Hypsibius dujardini
CTGTGTCTGTGTCTGTGTCTGTGTTAGGCTGTGAAGGCTGTGTCTATGTCTGTGTCTGCTATCTAACGAGTTGTCTGTATTGCAGGCCACATGCGGACACACTCCGGTGAGAAGCCTTACGACTGCAAAATCTGCCACCGACCCTTCGCCGACAAGAGCAACCTGCGCGCGCACCTGCAGACCCATGCTGACATCAAGAAGTACAAGTGCCTGATATGCCTGAAAACTTTCTCCCGAATGTCGCTGCTCAACAAGCACCAAAGCGGGAGTTGCCGACCCGGATCCTCGTCCAGTGCCGCTCTGCAAGGCACATTGGTGTAGCCGCGCGATTGCCATATAGAAAGAAAACCGATTTTTACTTTAAATTCTAATTACCGTCTAGTCTTCCTAATTTCCGTCTGTCCTTATGTTTATAGACGCGCGCGTGTGCGTCTGCGCACGTCGGGTAATTAACGGCACGCGACCTGAAACGTGTGAGTCTTGAGTACTGCTCCTATCCCTAAATTGGAGAGTCGTCCTAGTCTATCAGTGGGCGGCTATGTGAGGACAAGCTGCCTGGATTCTTATTACCCTCTTGTCCACTTGTCTGCGTACGCCTTTCGGCTGAGCCTTTTGATTCATAGTAGAAGAGACAGGACACTCTGTCTTCGTTGGATGAAAGAAACGATTGTGCCTTTTAGTCGACAGGTGTTACAAATATTTCGAAGAAAATGACTTCCTGAAACATTGTCTGACTAATCTTCGGTCTTGAAATTAGAGCCGTGCCCGATCGCCTGCACTTGTCTATCGGACAATCAGCAAGAATGGGTAGACACCTCGCAATAAATATGGAAACCGACAGACAGACAGACAGACAGACAGACAGACAGACAGACAGACAGACAGACAGACAGACAGACAGACAACTATATAGACGGAGAGACAGTCAGACAGACTGATAGACTGATATACAAACAAATAAACAGACAGATAAAAAGAAAGACAAGCAGGCAGATAGACAGTCAGGCAGACTGATAGACAAACAGATAGACAGGCAGGCAGATAAACAGGCAGGCAGACAGGCAGACAGGCGGGCAGACAGACAGGCAGACAGACAGACAGACAGACAGGCAGACAGACAGAAACGACCTTTTCAGACATGAATGAAAAATATTGACGAAGTGTGGACGTTGTCCCTTCACTCCAGTGATTGCTGATGTAACAGGACACTGTTCTCTAGCAGAACGGAATGAAATGGGACAGACGGTCAGCGCGTTATTAAGAATAAGATAATATGTTTGCTCCTAGGAGATCTTGACGGGTATCGTTTCAATTGCTTAACTCGCAACTGTTCCACTTCGTTATGTACAGCAGTTGCCTGTCCGTCGGTCGTGGCTTGTTGTCCCTGTAACAGCAGACGTCCGTCAGGTTAGTATTTGCACCTGCTCCTTCACAACCAGCATCCACCAGCTCAATCGGCCGAATTAAAACGGTCAACCGTCTGGCTTGGATGTGAACGTAGCAGTTACACTTTCTTTGTTCAGTTGGTAGGTCAAGAATGACCTGTGCAGGAAAGAATATATCCAGACGCACGTGCCGATAATTACATAACGGACCACATGGAGTTCATGTGCCGCACCCAATTAGTTGTAACTGCAGCGCCGCCTAGCGGATTGGTCGTACGAATGTTTGTAGTGTACGGCCAACCACATTGAACTTTGCGTGGTTTGAAGTTATTGGTGAGCCGAGCGGGACAAGAATTGGCTTGTTTGGCATTTTAAATCTTTTATCCCCTCTTCTTCATTTTCACCCCCAACTTTTTCTTCCAGCACGCCAACCATGGCGCTGCTACAGCCAGATTTGAATTCTGTAATACCGTCCACGTCGAAAAGCATGGATCAAACCGATATCCTCCAGAAAGCCCTGCTAGCCGTCGCACAAATGGAGGCGAAGGGCATGCAAAATGACGGTGAATTAACGAAATTTCTCGCGCTCGATTGATTGATTGATTTTGTGTTGCATTTTCGATCTCTAATCTTCGCTCGATCGATTGATTGTTCGATGTTGCAGTTCGTTATCAGCAACTCCACGCCATCATCGACCGGTTACGGCAACAGTCTCCATCCGGGCAGGTTGTTCAAGTTTCCCCATCACAGGTGCGTAAAAGGTTACGTGGTGGGGCGATCCTTGGAAGTGGGTAAATGGGTTTTTTCTTCAGGGAAGCCCTGGAGGAATTAACGGGCACCAACAACAACAATATCCCGACCAAGTGCCCACGCCGCCAGCTCCGACCAGTGATGCTAATGGGGATACGAATGGCCAGGAGGCTCAGAAGTTGCCGGCGTTGAGTGCTGCACAGAAACATCAACTGCAAGTGCAGATTTTGGCGTATAAATGCCTCGCAAGGAGGGAACCCTTGCCAGAGGCGCTGCATTATTCGGTGGTATTCAACAAACCGCTATTCGGAGTGCCGTCCATAAGCGATGGTAATCTTTTACTGCTCATGGTGGTAGCAGTTCATCTGGATGAATTGATGAATTTTGCGCATGGAAGCTGATGGCGTTCAACGTTTGCGATTGATTGATTGATGTATTGTTTGATTGATTGATTGATGTATTAATTGATTGATTTGGCTTTAACTGCGTTTGCACTGCTGTACTAGATTGATTGATTGATTGATTGATTGATATGTTTGATTGAATTTTCAGGATCACAAAATGGTGACGGCTCCACTGATGGTAGCCTTGCCAATAGTGACGGCAATATGGATGCGCAGTTTCTTGCGCAAATGCGGAGCATGGCAACGCCGAGATCAGCGCAGCTAAAAGTTGCAGGAGTCGATCCGCTTGTGATCGCGCAAGAGCGAGAACACCTGTAAGGCCTTATAGAATTGTCAGGATTCATAATGGCAGGCAGAGCTTGATTCATGAATCGGTTGGTTGCCAGGCGTTGATTGATTTAGTGTAGTATGTGCAAAATGAAAAAGCATTGATTGATAGTTTGATCAATCAATCAACTATTGCATTGCCTACCAGTGTTGAATTAGTTAATCAACCAATCAATTAAGCATTTGCCTATCAGTGTTCAAGTCAGTCAATCAACGAATCAATCGACCGTTTATTGGCCAATCTGGAAACGTTACGTGTCTTGTGACACAAATTCAATCAAGCTTTTCGGGTGCTACACCAAATCAATCAACGGCTGGTGAACCGTAGCAAGTTGAATGCTTGTCTGACAGTGTTGAGCTGCGGATTGGAAGTCGTCTTCAAGAGCTGGAACGCGACATCCCAGGCAACCTCGCGGAAGACATGCGCCGGAAAGCTCTGATCGAGTTCAAAGCCCTCCGCCTACTGGGCTTCCAGCGCCAACTGCGGAAGGAAATATCCGACTCGTACAAGAAGGACACCACCCTCCAAACGGCACTCAACCCGGCCATGTTCAAGAAAGTCAAGAAGCAGAGCCTGCGGGACTCCCGCACCACCGAGCGGTTGGAGAGGGAGAAGAAGGCGGAACAGGAGCGGAAACAGCGTCAACGTCACCAGGTACATTGAGATTGCCGTTGCTCTTCCTTTCGCGTCCTCCAGAGAAAGCGCGAGTAACCATTGTGGGGAATCGTAGGAATATCTGGTGGCGGTTTTGGCACACGTCAAGGATTTCCGGGAATTTCACAAGAATAACCAGGCGAAGATAATCAAGCTGAATCGGGCTGTCTTGACGTACCATGCCAACACCGAGAGGGAGCAGAAGAAGGAGCAGGAACGGGTGGAGCGTGAGCGCATGCGGCGTCTGATGGTAAGGCAGACAGACAGACAGTCAGACAGACAGTCAGTCAGACAGACAGACTGATAGACAGACAGATAAACAGACAGACAGACAGACAGACAGACAGACAGACAGACAGACAGACAGACAGACAGACAGGCAGGCAGGCAGGCAGGCAGGCAGGCAGGTAGACAGACAGACAGACAGATAGACAGGCAGGTAAGCAGGCAGTTGATAAGCGCTCGCATTTGGTCTCAGGCGGAAGATGAAGACGGTTACCGGAAACTGATCGATCAAAAGAAGGATCGTCGTCTGGCCTACCTGCTGAAGCAGACTGACGAGTACGTTGAAAGTCTGACCGAAATGGTGCGTGACCACAAGACCAGCGTTCGAAAGAAGATGCAACAGGAGAAAAAGGAGCGTCGGATGGAACAAGAGGCCCACAACATGCTGGCCGTCGTCGAGTCGGACGACGCAAACTCCCAAGACAGCCTCACCGAGGACAACTCCCAGTCCAGTGAGCAGACCATCCACGTCATCGAAGTCTCCACCGGGAAGATCCTCAAGGGTGAGGACGCGCCCAAAGCTAGTCAACTCGACGCCTGGCTGGACCTCCATCCGGGTTACGAGGTGGCACCGCGTGACGAGGACAGCGAGGGGGATGACTTTGAGGTTGACGAGGACGGCAAGACTAAGCCGGCCAATGCGGCGCCCGCGGACGAGGAGGTGACGCAGTTCATCCAGACCGCCAAGGCGGAGGACGACGAGTACAGTTCGGCGAATACGCTCAACGCGTTGGCCAACCAGAATTACTACTCCATGGCGCATGCGATCAGGGAGTCCGTGACGGCGCAACCGACCATCATGATCGGCGGCTCTCTCAAGGAATACCAGGTAACACCGACCTTCCCATCCAACACCCCGGATCCTCATCTTTCGATTGGCTTTTTAAGTAGCGTGTGGTATTTGATTGCTTGATCGCTTGATTGGCTTTTTAAGTGGCGTGTGGTATTTGATTGCTTGATCGCTTGATTGGCTCTTAAGTAGCGTGTGGTATTTGATTGCTTGATCGCTTGATTGGCTTTGTCAGTGGCGTGTGGTATTTGATTGCTTGATTGGTTGATTGGCGACGTTTTGTCATCTTCAAACGTCTTGTCTGTTTCCGGACTCCTTCCATGAATCACAGTTTTGGCAGCTGTAATGTTTGTTCTCTCTTTCACAGATACAAGGCTTGGAATGGCTCATTTCTCTCTACAACAACAGCCTCAACGGGATCCTCGCCGACGAGATGGGCCTGGGGAAGACCATCCAAACCATCTCCCTCATCTGCTACCTCATCGAGACCAAATGCAACCATGGCCCCTACCTCATCATCGTGCCCCTTTCCACCCTCTCCAACTGGCAGCTGGAATTCCAGAAATGGGCGCCCTCGGTCGTGACGATCCCGTTCAAGGGCCAACCGGCCGTCCGGAAGGGTTACATGCACCAAATAAAGGCCGGCAAATTTAACGTACTCCTCACCACCTATGAGTATGTCATCCGCGAGAAGGCCCTGCTCAGCAAGGTAAGTGATACATTCGACACTCCTCCACTCCAAATTGGATTTGGAATCGACTGACATCAGCAGAATCTTTCTTGGATGCCAGGGGGCGGAGCTATGGGCCAGTTTCAATGTCTAAGCCTCCGAGGGACATTGCAGACATGACCCATAGCTCCGCCCCCTGGCACCCAAATAAAATTTTGCTGATGCCAATCGATTCCAAATCGAATTTGGAGTGGATGAGTGTTAAGAGTTTTGGAATCTCTAGGTCCGATGGAAGTATATGATCATCGATGAGGGCCACCGAATGAAGAACCACCACTGCAAACTGACGCAGATGTTGAACACGTACTATTCCTCCCCGCATCGGCTGCTGCTGACGGGCACGCCGCTGCAGAATAAACTGCCCGAGCTGTGGGCGTTGCTCAACTTCCTCCTGCCGAGCATCTTCAAGTCCGTCACCACGTTCGAGCAGTGGTTCAACGCGCCCTTCGCCACCACCGGCGAGAAGGTGGAACTGAACGAGGAGGAGACGATTTTGATCATTCGTCGTCTGCATAAGGTCCTCCGACCGTTCCTGCTGCGACGTTTGAAAAAAGAAGTGAGCAAACGAGGCATTCACCTCAGCCCGACCGAATTAAAGCCAACTTTCTACCGGCGGCCAGTAAAATGGGCCGGTCGGAGTTTGAGCCAGTTTCGGCCAATGCATGCAGTCGTTTCTCACATCGCTTAATTGATTGATTGATTGAACACCTCGGGAATTGATTGATTTAACGCCTCTGCAATTGATTGATTGATTCAACGTCTCGGGATTGATTGATTTAACGCCTCGGGAATCGTAAAATGGCATGTTAAGTGACAGTCGTGATCGTTGTTGTGTTTGGTCAGGTGGAGTCGCAGCTGCCGGACAAGGTGGAGTACCTGATCAAGTGCGACATGTCGGAGCTGCAGAAGGTCTTGTACCGGCACATGCAGCGACGCGGCATCGTCCTGACGGACGGCTCGGAGAACGCCACCAACAGCAAGAAGGGCAAGTCCGGCACGAAGACCATGCAGAATACGATCATGCAGCTGCGGAAGATCTGCAATCACCCGTTCATGTTTGAGAACATCGAGCGGGCCGTGGCGGAGAAGCTCGGCACGCCGCTGGGCGAGGTGGTCTCGGGGCCGGCGGTCTTCCGGTCGGCCGGAAAGTTCGAGCTGCTGGACCGTATTTTACCCAAATTGAAGGCCACCGGGCATCGGGTGCTGATGTTCTGCCAGATGACTCAGTTGATGACGATTTTGGAGGATTACCTCCAGTGGAGACAGTTCCGGTAAGTCCAATTAGTCTTCTTAACGAAATACAAGTGATCATTTAAAATCAGCCAAAATACACGGGGCAAACGCAATCGAAGATACACGATTGATTGCTTGATTGACTCGGCAGGTTTTGTTCCAGCTAGTGTTGGGTTGATTGATTGATTGCTTGATTGACTCGGCAGGTTTTGTTTCAGCTAGTGCTCGGTTGATTGATTGATGTATTGATTGGCTCTGTAGGTGTTGTTTTAGCTAGTGATCGATTGATTGATTGCTTGATTGACTCGGCAGGTTTTGTTCCAGCTAGTTTCGGGTTGATTGATTGATGTATTGATTGGCTCTGCAGGTTTTGTTTCAGCTAGTGTTGGGTTGATTGATTGATGTATTGATTTGCTTGGTGGGTTTTGTTTTAGCTAGTGATTGATTGATTGATTGATGTATTGATTGGCTTGGTGAGTTTTGTTTTAGGTAGTTTGTGATAGATTGATCAATTGATTGATTGATTGGCTCGGTGCATGTTTAGTCAAGGGTTTGCTCTCTTTATATCATTTCGGGAGTTGTTAATTACATGTCAGTGAAATGAAAGTCTGTAAGGCTTTTTGTATTCCTTTTAGGTATCTGCGTTTGGATGGAACAACGAAGGCCGACGAGAGAGGAGCCCTCTTGGCGGACTTCAACCGACCGGGTTCGGAGTATTTCATGTTCATTCTGAGTACGCGCGCCGGTGGTCTCGGACTGAATCTCCAGACCGCCGATACTGTCATAATCTTCGACAGCGATTGGAATCCGCATCAGGACATGTAAGTTGACCTGCTTGTGATTGTTCGAAACAGTTGGAAGGAAATTGGAAGGAAGAAATTATTACGGACGCCCAAAGCAGGACTACTTTTTGTCCTTTTTTGCCTTCTGACTTTCGATGGATTTGCGTATTTTTAAATACAGGCAAGCCCAAGATCGGGCTCATCGCATCGGCCAAAAGCATGAAGTGCGAGTGCTGCGTCTCATGACCGTCAACTCGGTGGAGGAGAAAATTTTGGCCGCGGCCAAGTACAAGCTAAATATGGATGAGAAGGTAATGTCTCTTAGACAGACAGACAGGCAACTCTACAGACAGACAGACTGATAGGCAGACAGATAGACAGGCAGGCAGATAGACAGGCAGGCAGGCAGGCAGGCAGGCAGGCAGGCAGGCAGACAGGCAGACAGGCAGACAGGCAGACAGACAGGCAGGCAGGCAGATAGAAATTGGGTCTATTTCTCTGTTGTTTTTCTGTCTTTGACTGTGATCTCTTCCACACAGGTCATTCAAGCCGGCATGTTCGATCAAAAGTCCACCCTCAACGACCGCCAGAAGCTCCTCCAGGCGATTCTCACCCAGGAAGGCGACGAGGACGAAGACGAGGCGATCCACGACGACGAGACCGTCAACCAGATGTTGGCTCGCTCTGAAGAGGAGTTTGAAATTTACCAGCGAATGGACGTTGAGCGGATGGAAGAGCTGGTGGCGATGACGGGGCGACCGGATCTGCCGAAGTTGTTTACGGAGGACGAGCTGCCGGACTTTTTGCGGCAGGGCGAGGAGGCCATCGATAAACTGACGGCCAATGTGGATGATGACAAAATTTTCGGCCGGGGTTCGCGAATGCATCTGGATGTGGACTATTCCGGCGGCATGTCGGAAGCGGAGTGGCTAAAGGCTGTCGATTCCGGCGATGTAGAGGCCATTGCGGATGCCAAGTATAGGCGGAAACGAAAACATGTGGGTTATACGTTACAGTTACTTAATATTATTCAGTTGAGCGAGCAGGCAGACAGGCAGGCAGGCAGGCAGATACACAGACAAACCAGCAGGTAGGCAGGCAGGCAGGCAGACAGACAGACAGACAGACAGACAGAGAGACAGACAGACAGAGAGACAGACAGACAGACAGGCAGGCAGGCAGGCAGATAGACAGATAGGTTGTTAGACAGGCAAACGTTCAGATAGATAGAGGCACGGATAAACAAGCGTATTGAATACATGTCTGAATGAGAGAACTGTAAGGTATCTTTTGGTGCACCTGTAGATGGATGAAGAGGAGGAAGAGGAACTCGAAGACGTCGTTGGATCGGGAGACGAGGCAACTACTTCTACACCGAAGCCGAAAAAGCGGAAGCATCTTCCCAAACCGAGCGGTCCAGGCCAGGCCACGAGAGACATCCAAAAGGTCTTCGACGTCCTCATGAGCTACGACGACGGCGAACACATTGTCGCCACTGACTTTGTCCAGCTGCCGTCGCGGAAGGATCTGCCCGACTACTACCGCGTCATCAAGAAGCCGCTGGACTTCAACCGACTGGAGAAGTACATCAAGGAGGGCAAGTACCGCGACATGCGGGACTTCGAGAAGGACGTCAAGAAGATGTGCGAGAACGCGCAGCGCTACAACGTGGAGGACTCAGACATCTACAAGGACAGCCTCATTCTGGAGGAGCTCTTTGACGAGGCGGTCCGGCAGCTGAGCGTCCTGGAGGCGGGGGAGGAGGACATCTTCATTGAGCCGGGGACGATTGTCGTGCCGCCCGAACGATTTGCCCGCATCGCGGCGGCCGCGGCGAATGTTTAGCTCTCTTCCCTCAGCGCAGCTTTATCCTTTGACGTTTTTCCTTTTTTTAAATTCACCATGAATGTGTGTGACAAATGTTAACCTCTTTCGTTTGGTTTGCGGCTGGAGATGTTGGCAAGGGGATGTGTTGTTGTTTGTTCTCATGTAACTGATTGCCTTCTAGCCACGTGTCGTGTCTTATGTTTTATTCTTCCTCCCCCTCCAGGTGGCGTCGCTGTACAACTCAACTAATGTTGTTTCAATTCTGATCAATTAATGAAACTCTGTGGCTGCTTTTTTGTTTGAAATATTACCTGGCGAAGAAAGTCGTTCTGTTCGTCGTGACTACGCCTACAGCCGTTTGATTCAGTAGGCGCAGTTTTTGCGTACAGATATGGATCAGTAGGTGCAGTTTTCGCCTACAGATCTTGATTGAGTAGGCGTAATTTTTGCCTACAGATGTTGATGAGTAGGCGCAGTTTCTGTGTACAGGTATGGATCAGTAGGTGCAGTTTTCGCTTACAGATGTTCATGAGTAGGCGCAGTTTTTGCCTACGGCTGCGGTTAAGTAGGCGCAGTTTTCGCCTACACACAAAAATGCGACAGGCTTAGATTACGAACCAGGATGACTGAATAAACCGGTTAAATCGATACCGTCATGCGTTTGTATAGAACATGTTTGATGTTGTGTAGAACAGGTGCAAAGAGCAAATCCTTACAAAATAATAATCCTGGATGCGCCCGATTGATCGTCGTTGGTACGGCGTGCAGGCTTCAACGACGGAAATAGGGTCTGTACGAGGGCACCTGTAGATCGCGAAGGCGATAGAGGTTCGAT
>LRSR01013254.1:0-15831 GCA_001579985.1 Hypsibius dujardini
CAATCGCAAGAGCAACCAGCAGAATTTGGGGACCATCAAGTGCAGCAATCTCTGCACGGAAATCATCGAATACAGCTCCCCCGAAGAGGTACGCCAAAGTTCACTGTGTTGTTGTAAAAAACTCAGTGTCAACAGTTTTTTCCTGTGTTTTCAGACCGCTGTCTGCAATCTTGCCTCCATTGCGTTGAACATGTTTGTCACGGAAAAGAGAACCTTCGACTTTGCCAAACTGAAGGAGATCACGAAGATTGTCACGCGTAACTTGAACAAAGTAATCGACATCAACTATTATCCGACCCCTGAGGTACATAACCTAATATTATGAGCAAAATGAATGTATAAAATGGGTCATGTGTATCCCTCATGTGTAATCTGATTTTGGGCATTTGAGTAACGTAACGAAATGACTCGTTTTAGGCTAAGCGCAGCAACTTCCGCCACCGACCCATGGGAATCGGCGTGCAGGGCCTGGCTGATGCGTTCATCCTCATGCGTTTCCCCTTTGACAGCAAGGAGGCCATGCAGCTGAACAAACAAATCTTCGAAACCATCTACTACGGAGCTCTTGAATCGGTTCGCCCTACCTCGCCTCTTCCCGCTTAGTCGATTCTTATTGTACTGATCTGGTCTTTCCGGTTACAGAGCTGTGAATCGGCTGAGAAAGATGGCCCGTATGAGACTTATGCCGGCAGCCCCGTCAGCAAAGGCGTAAGCTTTCTCGGCAATTTATGTCATTATTTCAAAATGTATAGTATCTTTTTCCTCCGCAGATCCTCCAGTACGACATGTGGAAGGATGTCAACGGCAACCCTATCGTCCCCTCCAGCCTTCACGACTGGGCCGCTCTGAAGGCCAAGATTGCCAAATTCGGCGTTCGCAACAGTCTCCTCCTTGCGCCAATGCCGACTGCTAGCACTGCCCAAATTCTCGGCAACAACGAGAGCGTGGAGGCGTACAACAGCAACATCTTCATCCGCCGCGTGCTTTCAGGAGAATTCCAAGTGGTCAACCAACACCTCTACAATGACCTCACCGAGCTCGGCATCTGGAATGACAACATGCGCAACGAAATTATCGGGCTCGGCGGGTCCGTCCAGGTGAGATATCGCTGACCAATTAACTAACTTTTCCCTGGCCCATCGTGAAACATTCCTTTTTTTAATTTAGAGGGTTAATGGTATCCCTGATGACATCAAGAAGCTGTACCGCACCGTCTGGGAGATTCCTCAGCGTGCCATCATCCAGATGGCAGCTGATCGGGGTGCCTTCATCTGCCAGAGCCAGTCGCTCAACATCCACATTGCTGAGCCGGATTTCGGGAAGCTGACCAGCATGCATTTTCACGGTTGGCGTCTGGTAAGTGCTACTGTCTGCAAATCCCGGCTCACGTTTCCATGTTTTGCCTGTAAAGTATATACTGAGTACAAAATATCAAAACGTTTTTACATGATCCTCCACTGCAGGGCCTCAAGACCGGTATGTACTATCTCCGCACCAAGCCGGCTGCTAACGCCATTCAGTTCACCGTCGACAAGGAGAAAATCAAGGCCAATATCGCTGCCGCCAATGAGGTAGGGATCTCGCGACAAAATCGCATGCAGTGCGATAACGTGTTCTGATTGCGCGGATTGCGGAAACTTCCCCTCTAAATGCGAGACGAAAACCTTATCCGGCCTGAATGCCCTTATTTGCTTGTTACAGAAAGCGACTGCTGTGCAGAAAGCGACTGCTGCGGAAAAGCTGGCCTGTTCGCTGCAGAATAAGGACGAATGCATGATGTGTAGCGGATAACATTCAAAATTCATCCGTGTTTTTGATTGGACCAGCAACATGCCACTTTACTATTACTTGAAGCTTGCTCATTTATGAATACCTTCCAGTCCCAGTGGACCTTTTCCACCCCTTTTGTGTTTCTTTTTCCGCAATCGGCAAACAAATGCCTTTCGCCTCCTGTTTTATCTTTTTTTTTCATAATCCTCGGAGCAGTATTGCGGCGCGGCGCCCTTTGCCGTACTGTTTCTTCCTTTGGTCCTGAACATTCGTTTTGCCGTGTGGACTGTATCCTATGATTGATGGTCAGGTTCTAGCATCAGGTTCTAGCATTTGTCATTGTTTTCCGATGCTTGCTGTATTCGAGCGGTTCGTTCATTGAACTTCTGAAAACCTCCACGATTGGGTCGCCCAATTTTTAAAGCAATAAAGGAAGCTGTTTTAAATCAGTTCGATCTTCACGGGATCGCAAGGACAACCGCTTAACTTTTGTCTTGCGGCATTGGCTGTCTAAAAGCGTCTGTTTCAGTATACTTCACTGGTCCACTTCGAAAATAATGTATTAAAAACCTGATCGTTGTGATTTATGGCACCCGCAGTCAAAAGTTCTCAAAAACGTGGAAACATGTGTAACGGAAGTGATCCTATTGGGTATGCAGACAGGTATGGACCAGCTACGCAAATTCATACAAGGGCCATAACGATGTCGGGCCCGAATTAGAGCGGGCTATCCGGTTAGCCACAATAAGGGAGTGAGCCATTTTCCTATGCGTACGATGAGCGCACGTGCGTGAAACGAAGTTAAAGCCGCCTGACAGCGTTTTGGCCACGTGAGTGAGTACTCGGTGGATGATGTCATGGAAGCGTTCACACAACGCAACTACGATATCAGGCGCAGCGATTGAATATGACGATTGTTGTCGTTTCATTTCACAGCCATAATAACATAAACCACCGTTTTTAGTTTTTTATTTTCCGAATCTCCCTTTTTCCTCGTTTCGCGCTGTTTTTTTGTAACAGTTGGACTGTTAGCTTTTATCTGACTTGGTAAGTCTCAAAAACGGTGTGTCACGTTTTGTGGTTGAAGTTAGATTTGAACTGTCAAGTGAAAATTTTGGGGAAAATGGCATCTTCCCTCGTATTTGACAGTGCGAAATCCTTGCTACGCTGGAGCTCTCTCCCTTCATCACCATGGATGAGTTGCGTCAGTTCCTCCAATTTCTCCCACTAGAGTCCCACGACTACGCACAGACGCGGAGTCGACCAGCAGATCATTTTTCTTTCTCTTCAGAGCCGCCACCTTTAAATAACCACAACGTCTTGAGCATTAATCCTCCGCTCCCGTATTTGAGACCCCTTTTTTCGGATAGTGATTCCTGGCAGTTTGCTGATTCGGATTCGAAAGATTGGCACGACATGCCTTCCCCCAGTGCACCTGCTCCTGTGGCTTCGGCCGTAGGAAAAATGATGACACGCGCCTCGCGTCAATCAAGCCAATCGATCAATCAAGCAAAGGTTGACGTGGCTGCGCCTACCCCGAAGCAATCGATCAATCAAGCGAAGCTCGGACCGAGCAAACTGGTTGTGATTAAACCTACGCCGAGTCGAAGTGGATTAATCAGTTCTCAGGTGACTGCGGAAGTGATGCCACGGATGCCTGTTCTGGTGGATGCACGGGAGGAGGATTTTGACTTTTCCGACGGAGATGAGAGTCTTAATGGGGTGACACGGAAGGATTCCTCCGCAAAGACCTCTAAACTGGGAGGGAAAGCGCCGAAAGTACGACCGGGCGCGATGTCCTCACATGCGGTTTACGCTAGGATGAATCGCGAGCGGAAGAAAAAGTACCTGGCCGAATTGGAAGCATACAAGAAGGCTATGACGAAGCGGAGCATGGAGAGCCAGCGGCAATTAGAGGACATTCATCGAGAGACGCAGGAGTTGACGCAAGAAATTTCGTCCTTGCGGACCGAGCTGGTGGGCAATGATACCCTGATGCAACTGCTGCATATGGGACATTGAGACGGACACGCTGGAGTAACTGCTGGAAAATTTCTGTCTGGCATCGGCCCCATTTTTACAGCGGTTATGTCTTTTTAGTGTTGTGCGAGAACATCGATTTACTACTTGTTTAGTTACGTGTAGACTTTGTAGTTCCTTTCAGATTTGTACATGTAGTTGGAGTGCGGCCTCTTCGATAGGGACACTCGGTATGGGTGAACTAAAGTTTGCACTTACTACCCGGTCTCAGGAAGTCCCGATTGTAAAACTTGAGTAACAAGACTAATTACACGTTTATTGCTGGACTCATCTCGAGGCACATGATTTCGCCATGGTCATAAAAACATCAAACAATTAGCCTAATCAATAGTAATGACATCGGTCAATTTGCGTGAATGACACTATGGAAGTGAAGTGCCAAAACCTAGAAATCAAGCCGTTACTGAAACCCAGAAATCAAGCCGTTACTGAAACCGGGATATTTCCCCTTTCCTCAAGAGACCATCTACTGTAGATTGCGTTGCGGCGCCAGAAGTGTCTATGGTGTAAAAAGTGTACTACTCTCTCTGCCGGCCTGTCTGCTGCTGGTATGAGTCAGGATAAGCCCCGCCTTACTGGTTTCATGATTGGCTAATATAGTTGTTTTTCAATCGCTGATTGGCTGTCCGCCACAAAATCCATTTCTATTGGCCAGACGCTTGTTGTTTGTGCACTGTCTGTCTGTGTGCGTGCGTGATCTTCAACAATTCAGCTAAGAATATCATCAATAACTTTGCAGTTTCTCTTGTATTTTAGTTATTTTCTCCCTGTCCTGGACTATCGACGGACCAATCTGTTTTAGGCTTCTGCAAGGGGAATCTTACTTAAAGAGGCTGATTGTTTGCCAGCCCTATTTTGACGTTGAGTTGAGAGAGGACGACACCAACGCACACGAGAGGAAAGGAGAAAAGTGCAATTTCCAGTCGCTTGTCAAGGCCGTTTTTAAGAGAGGTAAATGGTACGGTGGTGGTTCGATCACAACAGATTATTGTTCGGTTTTACGATCTGTTTTTCTTTCCTGTGTGGTAGGAGACGAGGCGAAACGACGCGCGGGATTCACGAGTGCAGGGGAGGTTTGTTTGTCGCTGTGAGTGTGTGGTATTGGGAAATACCCAATTTGTGTTTGGCCACACAACAGGACCCCCTTGTTGAGAGGACAATATTCCCCCGACCCCCGACCCGGCTGAACGGCATGTATATTTTTTTGTATCACCGACGGCGCGCAATGGACCGGCGGCATTGTTTTAGCAGGTACGTGTGTAGAGGGAATTTGTTTTCACTTTCGAAGTGTGAACTTTGATTTGAGGTGTGTTGCTTGTTCTGCTGTTGTTTATTACTATGCGGGTCATTTCCTTGAGCCCCTCGTTCGTCGTCGCCTGTAATAGGCTGTTGCACTTCAAAGTTTAGTCTCCCGGTGTTCCCACGCGAGAGGTTTTGTTGCAAGCGTGCACCGCTCCGAATGTAATTTTCGATTAACGACTGCAAAAAAAGGGAGATTTTTATTACATTTACACGAATTTTTTATGTGCTAGTACGAGGAAAGGGCTCTGGAATGGGCCACCCTGGAGTCATAACTTCCAGACTGATTTTGGCTATTACCAAGATCCTAAACGACAGAGAATAATTGATAACCTCGGTGGAACGCGTATCAGATGCGAAGAAAATTTGTGAGAGCGTGTTTAAAAAACGAAATAATTCGATAGTTGGAAAAATTTCACTGTAGAGGTCGCTGAGTATGCAGCGACTCGTTTGTTTTCGATTAATTTGCGACAGAGCGACCCCTGCCACCCGGTGGCCCATTCCAGGGTTAAGTGGCTCATTCCAGGACCTCTTCCTCGTTCTGATGATCATGTTATTTAAGAATTTTCGCTGAATAAATGAATGGTTTGCTTGGAATTCAGCAGGTTTCCGCTTAATGTAGTGTTTCATTGATCTCTGACGCGTATGCTTAATTTAACGGTTTGTTTTCAGCGACGTTTATGTTGAAATGTCATGTATATGTGAGTGAGTGCCCTTGACAATTTGCTCCTTTGGGATATTGTTAATCACACGCCACGGATTCTGCGTTTGACACGATTGCAACGGATTCTGACGGCATAAGTTAAATCAGGGATAATTCCGTTGCTTGTATTGATAACTAGAGAAACAGATTACTAGCGTTGGTAAATCAATCAAGCTTTTATGATTTTTATGGAAAAGATATGTGTAAACAGCGGGGATCGGAGGTTGCAGAAATTTTCTCAGAATTTAACTCAGTGATTGGATTCACATTGTACGTTGTATTTACAGAATAATTTTTTGACTGAATTGTACCGGAAGGCATATTTGCATGGAAGTTAAATGGGTGGTATTTGTGAAACTAACGAATTGAGCCCTCGAGCAAGTATATTTGAAGAACGTTTGCTGATGTGAAGGCACTTCCGGTCAGGGTCCCCCCATCAAGGTGCGACTCCCGCTCCGCGTAGTCAGATCGTTTTAGAATTTTTTCGGTTTCGCTGTCTTGTTATCTCTTGAATCGCAATTGCAATCGAGTAATAGATCAAAACGGTTCTCGATTGATTTAATTTCTCGTTTTGTCATTTTCGGGTAATTGTTTAATGTCTGACTGGGCCGCGGTGATGTTGGGGCCAAAACAAAATGTACAGTCATAGGTGTAGCGCACCCATGGAATACTCTTCCACTATACCTCTGTACATGTGTATTGCATAGCATTCGCTGTGATACGAGTAATCACATCTTTTGTTCTAATATTCTGCATTACGTAACCGAGGTGGTGTGTTGTTTGTTTTTGCAGTTGACAATTCACCATCCACACCACACTTAGACGACGACCACGACGGACCACGGCGCCGACTACGACGATGATAAGGCGCCTCTGGCAAGACCTACCGGGGAGATTGGATCATGTTTACGGCGTCTCCCGTCGTTGGCTTCCGCGATTACGATGACCAACCTGCAGTCTCTCTTGACCATCCTCGATCTCCGGCTCCTCCTGCTGTCCTACGTCACCTTCTCACCTGCTCTCTTGCTCCTGTGTTGTTTCGTCGCCGCTGTGGAGGGACGACCGTCCGCCCAACTGATCGTTTCGCCCGTGCCGCCTCAGCAGACCGGAGTACCAGATTCGTCGGTCGGACAAGCCACTTGTGGCGGGCTGTATGGGGAGAAACATGGATTAATTATATCGCCTGATTTTTTCAATGGGCTTGTTGTGGCCGGCACACAAGCAAAGTCTGCGGAGAAGTATCCGGATGATGTTATTCCTAATGAAAAGCGCGCCTGTCATTGGATCATCAAGGGCGGTGAACTTCAGCAGATCAATCTTTACCTCTCGGAACTGTATATTCCGCGCCCAGGCGGGATCTCGGTGACGTCGTATGATAAGCTACCAGCTTGGCTTGGGATGGCCGATGACGGCTCGGTCTCGTCGGATGGTGACACTTGGGCTGATTTGGAGAGACTCCGGAAGGACGGTGGCCTGAATCATGGGTTCTTCAGCGTGGACACGACACCGGAAGCTGATCCAGCGTAAGCCCCTCTCTTTTGGTTGTAACTTGTCAATGGATTCGTTACTTTTAGGGTGAAATGTTTGTAAGTCTATCTGCCTGTCTTTCTGTTAATTTATCTAATCTATCTTTGTGGTTGTCTGTCCGTCCGTCTGTTCGCTATCGATGTCTGTCTGTTCGTCTCCACGTTGGCCGCCAGAACCCTCGTCCTCCATGTTATAGTTATTTTTATCGCTAACCTTTCCCGTTTTCCGGCGTGATCTCATGTTGTTGTGGTTATTTGTCACGTGAGTGTGCGATGGATTGCATTTAGGACTACGTTGTTTGTCTTCCGGGGCTTCCCCCCAGGACATATTATTCCGCGGCCGCTGCGGATGCCGCCTCACGTAAATCTCCGATAATTCTGTTTTCCCGGCTTCAAGCGGTTAGTCATTTGGGATTGGGGCGTCATTTATGCCTTGACATAAGACTTGTTAACCGGAAAGTCAAATTGGGTTCGGCGTATCTCGGGGTTAGGCCGGGAAGAATGATAATGAGAGGATCGTTTACGGGAATCGGTTTGAAATTTTATAAAGATGTACACGCCAGTATTTACGTGCATGTAGTATGGGCAAACGACGCGGCTCATGGTTCTGATAAAAGTACACTAATATAATCTCAATTTATTGGCGCGACTTGCCGTTCCAGATAAAAGTGTTTTATTTGTTTCAAATAAACATGTAATTCATCTGTTCTTCTGTTGAAAATCCGCGCGGCTGATAAATCGATTGCGCTTATTGGAAATTGTTGTTACTGACTGTCTGATCGGAGTATTTTGTGTTGTATTAATTGTTCCTTTTTTCTGTTGTTCTAAATATTTTTTTCTTTTGCAGAGTTCGGATTCGTAGAGCGTTCATGGTCATCTCCTACCGACAGGGTACTTCAGCCAGCAACATTTCCTCCTTGAAGCCGTTAGCAGGATCTATCTTTGATCTCATGCGAGGTTTCAACCTCACCTACCGGATCTCATCCGTCAGCGAAGACGTCCTCTCACGCCGTGCTAATCCGGAGAAGTCCATCTGCAGCCTGCGGAAGTGCGCGTTCTCTGGCCGCTGCCTCATCACGGCGGACTTTATGGGCGGCCGATGTGACTGCCTCGACTCATCCCTTCACTACGGCAGCCGCTGTGAATTCGGTCCGGACTGTAACGCCCGGAAGAATCCCTGCTCGAACCACGCTGCTTGCGAGTATACCAACGCAACGTCGATCCGCTGCTTCTGTCCGTCGCATTTTCGTGGGGAGCGATGCGACACTTGGCAGGCCGGAGCCATCCCAGATTGCCAGGACCTCGGTTGTAGTGACCGGTGCGTGGTGAGCCCGAACGGCCAAGCCCGCTGCGAGTGTTTCACCGGTCGGCTGAACGCCGACGGACGGAGCTGCTCGTCGCTGGCGGTGCGGGAAGCCTCCGCGCAGTCTCTGCCGCCGTGTCGGTTTGTCCTCAAGGCAGAGCGGGGTTTCATTCAGACGCCGAACTTCCCGGCGGCCTTCCGCAGCCCCATCAATTGTGAGTGGGTGGTGGAGGCGGGTCCGTTGCGGGACACGGTGCTGTACTTTACGGAGATTTATCTGGTGGAGCCGGCGTACATCCGCATCTTCGGGTACGACCGCTACGGCAATGGGGAAGCTGCGGGGGAAATTGCCCTGGCTTCGGACTCCTACAACGGCCACGATTATAAGTTCACCTTCGACAAATATCTCGACTGGTACGTATTTGGCTAGATTGTTCTAGAGTACGCTGTTTTGGATGAATTTAAATTAATAACCAGCACATGATCGAAGTTCTTTTAAATTAAATTAAAAACTGAACTGAGAAAAAAATGTGCTGAAAGACTAAATTAGAAATGAAAACCCTTTTTTTTCAGTATTTAAAATCAAATTTGAATTAAAATCCTTCGATTTTAACATGCTATCGAAATTTGATCCGGCGTCTGATTTTAAATTAAGTTGAATCATCTAATTAAAAACTAAAACATCTCGCTTCAGCTTATTTTTAATCGCTAATTTAAACAGCGCTGTTCGGAATGTTAACCAAGCGGCCCTAAAATCAGAGTTAAATTAGGTCAAACAAGGTTTTGATTGATTGGATTATTGACATGTCGGCAATGAAGTAGTCAAAGCCTGCCGGGCTGGGCTGGGATTTCGGGGCCGCTTGATTCACGTTCCGAGCCTCGTACGGAAACAGTCTGAAGGGGCACACATTGTGGCGGCAGGTAGTTATTCAGACATAAAAGTGAAGTAAAACAGCAGTAAGGCAAAAAGGGGTCAGAATATATCGTCATCACTGCAGCAAATTTGGTTTTATTTTTAGGATGCCAATCCATAAGCCGTTCGTGGTGATTCGGATGAATCTAACTTCTTCTCATTCCATGGCGCGAGTCCGGAACCATCTGTTGGACAAGTTCGGCTTTAATTTAACCTACGTCACTTACCCCAAAGGCATCACCAAGGAGGCGGCCATACAGGGCTGTGATGGACCGTGGTATTGTAAAGCCGCCGGTCGATGTGTCGTCAACGCGGACTTTAAAACATCCTCCTGCGTCTGTTACGACGGCCTCTTTGGCACCCAATGTCAGTATGGGCCGAAGTGCGATCCGACCTCCTCTCCGCTGGAGAATCCCTGCATCAACGGGGGCACCTGCAGTTACGCCTTCGGCGTGGATCTCATCAACTGCCAGTGCAAGACGGGGTTTGAGGGCGGTCGGTGTGAGACCGCCGTCACCAAAATGCCCAACGTCCGGGGATGCGAGAGTAAAAAGGGCATCTGCCTACAACGCTGCGTCAAAGTTAGTTTTAGGAAGTCTGGTATTTCGACGGCAAGAAGAATTTTTGTTAACTTAATTCAATGATAAATAAATATTTCGTAGTAAATTCGTAAATAGATTCAAATTAATACAGTCTTAATAAATTCATAAAGTTTACAAATAAAGTAGTAATAAATTTTTAGTGTGTGATTGAACACTAAAGAGTGATTTATAATTGAGAAGCAGTAAGTAATAGACAATTGAATAAATTATTCACAATTTCCATTCAGAAATTAAAACCTGACAATAAGACAGATTTATAATTGAGAAGCAGTAAGTAATAGACAATTGAACAAATTATTCACAATTTCATTCAGAAATTAAAACCTGACAATAAGACAGATTTTTATTTGTTTCGTCAGAAACTATTCCTCTTCCTAACCTTCTGTATCTGCTTTAAGGATGTCTCAGACAAATTGCAATGTGCCTGTCATCCTGGATATCGACTGGATGGTCGCGATAACACCACCTGTCTCGACACTGGCCGAAAGGGAATCCAAATTGACGTTGCGTTGAAACGAGGCAGTAACTCAGCAAGCGTATCCGACGCTCTGCTGCTCAAACTCGGCAAACTGGCGCCAAAACTGGAATCCTGTCGACTCATTAACGCATCCACTACATCGACCCACGTCAGCGTGGTCTGCTTGGCCGATCAGGACGTTGCCGAGTTGATACGACTCGATGCGGGGAAGCGCTCCCGCAACGTCATCTTTGACATGCGGGAAATTTGGAACAGCTCGGTCACCACTTTTCCCGTTTTGGAACTCTTCAACTTGACCCTCTTCACCAAGGCTCCCGTGGTGGAAAATTCGGAGATGGCCTTGGTGTGCCTGGCGCAGGGTTCCGCGGATCTGCGGTTTTCCTGGGCGAAGGACGACCTGCCGTTTGATCCCTCGTCCAATTCGGCTATGTGGCTGACGGAGATGCCACTGGGCGGGGGTGTGAAAAGCAGTCAGGTGAATTTGGAGAATGTCAATCGCGCCCACAGCGGCATCTACACCTGCACCGCGGAAGATCACGGGGAGGTTGTCACGCAGTCCCGGCTGGTGGAGGTGCAACGGGCTCCCACGATTGTCGTCATCCCATCCACGCCGGTGGTGTATCCGGGAGAGTCGTTGCAGGTGACGTGTACGACGACGGTAAGTCATTCAGTTTCAGTCAATTTGTCGTTTCCCACGAGAGACACATTTGAACCAAAACAAAGACGTCTTTTTATTCAAAAAGCTGAGTAAACCAATGAATTACTCTGCTTCCTTTCCAGCAATCTGCAGCAAATTATCGCTGG
Organism: Hypsibius dujardini; assembly: GCA_001579985.1. Classification (NCBI taxonomy): domain Eukaryota; kingdom Metazoa; phylum Tardigrada; class Eutardigrada; order Parachela; family Hypsibiidae; genus Hypsibius; species Hypsibius dujardini. Next base: position 11,439 of record LRSR01013254.1, read on the forward strand.
CAGTTGCGTGGAGAGGACGTGAGGTATGTGTGAAGCAGTCTGTTGCTGTAGCGTTCCTCTTTTGCCTGCGTCATTGTCTGTCAGAGCACGGTTTATTTACAGTACTATATTGTCTGTCTTCCAGTTTGTGCCTGTTTTTACTCCTTACCTGTCTGTCTGTGTGTTTGTCTGCCAGTCTGTTTATTCTGTTTGACAGATTGTTTGTTAGTTTGTCTGTATGTTTGTAAATCTACAAGTTCTGTCTGTCTGTCTGTCTGCGTACCTGTCTTGTCTTTATTTTTTCGGGTTGTCTGTTATTCTCTTTTATATCTATCTGTATATCTGTCTGGTTGTCTATCTGTCCGGTTGTCTGGTTATCTGTCTGTCTGCTCATTTCTGTCTGTTAGTGCATTTGAATGCTCTGCGTTCTGCTGTATCTTTGAGAAACATCCCTGTGCCTGGTTACTCTCTGTCATATTACCAGTATGTACGGTATGCCGTTTTCTGAGCGATTAGTCTTGCAGGTTCCTCCCGCGCCACCACATCGTCAAAGTGCTCCCGGATCAGCGATCCCCCGGCCAGCAGCTCTTCATCGATCACGTGCTGGAAAGCGGCGAGTATACGTGTACAGCCTCAAACAAAGCGGAAATGCGGGACAAAGTCATCAAGGTCCGCATGCTGCAGCCGAACGACCCAGTCTGCAAGGCCGAAGAGTATCGCGGCATCGAATGGGGCTTGACCAGTGTGGACACTGACAATGAGCAGGTGTGCCCGTACAACATGAGTGGAACGGCCCGGCGACGCTGCGATAAGAACGTCAAGTGGCAGGAACCCGACTTATCGGACTGTACTTCGCTCAAGATTCTGATTATTAAGACCAAGGTGGACGGGATGCAGGTGGGATTTGGCAAGGGGAATGTGGCGTTGTTTCGGGAAATGGCGCGGAATGTGAAGGACTTTGTGGTCAACCAAAGACCGCTCTTTAGCCGAGGTACTTTTTCGTCTTTGTCCGTTGCCTTGCTTGTATGTGTGGTTCTTTGTTTGTCGGTCCGCTTACTTGCCTGTGTTGTGGTTTCTTGTTTGTCTTAGCTCATGATTTATTATTTTCCATTTCGCAGATCTCTCAACCGCTGTGGACCTTCTCGACGTCCTGCAGTCCCTGGCAGCGGGCGATAATATCCACGATACCGCATTTGAGGCGACCCTGTCTGAAACGCTGAATCTTCTTCTCTCCGAGATGGATGAGCTCCCGAAAGTCTCTGACATGTTGGCGAAATTTTCGCTGCCACGCGTGGAGAAGTCCTTCTATAATGCCGCGACAAACCGCGGAAGTTATTTTATCTCCGGCAAGTTTCCTTGCCATATCACAACAAGAAGCGAGCTTCTCCCGAACGGCACCGCCTCGCCGCGTTACGGCCTCAACTGCCCGGTAATCAGCGTTACCAACGCGAAACTGCCGGACTGGACCAGGCTGAATGTGTCCTTGTTGATGGATGACTGGTCTGTCACTGAGTGAGTTTTTCTTTTTCCTTTTTTTCCATCTGGCTTGCTTTCTGGCTGAGGGTGCTTTTCTAAGAAGTTGGACTACTTTCAGTGATCTACTGGTGCCGGAAATATCGGCAACAGCTCTTCAGTTGGATCGAACGGATCCAGCCAGCCGGATAGTGTCAGATTTGGTAGAGCTGGCGATACCAAAGTTTGATCCGGTGTTGTGGAGTTATACTGTCCACGTGTCGTATGATCTGAATATTTCCGATCTGGAAACGCACAAGTGAGTTTAATTGAGATGGGAACCTTGTTGTATTTCTTTCTCCCTGTTCGTTTATCTGCCTGACTGTCTGTCTGTCTCTATGTCTGCTTGTCTACTTGTCTGTCTGTCTGTTTGTCTGTCTGTCTGTCTGTCTGTCTGTCTGTCTTGTCTATCCGTGAGATTACTCGGTAACGCGTATCTTTATTTCACAGGTCCTTTACTGATTTATCTGTGATACCTGATATGCTTTCCTGTGTGGGAAAATCTGGGTTGCCCAGCGAGTGGTCAGCAGATGCCTGTGACACCAAGGTCTACCTAACCGCTCCATCGGTTGTGCCGGTCACTGCGGTGTCGGTCAGCTGTTTATGCCGTCTTTCAGATAGTCGTGGTAAGATTGATTCACTTAGCACCACTTAGTGCCGACCTTAGGTTATCTATAACGGACTTTATTGTTATGCAGCGTCGTACGCAATCAGGATTGCGGATAATTCCACGACGTTGCCCGGCGTGACACGTTATAGTTTTACCTCGTCCTCATACTTGATGCCTGTGATAATTCTCGGACTGATTGGTCTGCTGTTGTTTGCCGGAGTCGGCATCTTCTGCTGGCAACGGAAAAAGGTCCGTCGAATTTGACTGGAAAAACATGTCTGCTTGTTGAAGTGATTGCTTTGTCTGTTCCATTCTGTAGGAATATTGCATTTTTTTTCTTCCTTAGATATTGTCATGTTTGCTACAGTTCAAGAAACGCACATGCGATTTCGTTGCCGCGAACTTTCGCACAACATCCACACCCGGCGACTCAGTCCAGCCGGAGATCCCGATGACGGCTCTACGACGCTCAACCGGCGGTACCACGCCGCCGCCCCACCTCCCAGAGGAAGTGGCGTCTCTCGTCACACAGCCGCAATCCACAGTTTCCAATCACAGATGACACACACACAACCTGTCGGACGATGAAACTCTGCAGTAACTTCTACGCGTCACCGACGAATAATCTTGTCTGGTGTTAAGTTTTTTTATGTTTTATGACAATCTTTTATACTGTACGCTCCCGATCTCAAGGGTCGATTTTAGGTCCGGCCCGAAAACACGTTCCGTCGCTCGCTTGCTTGTTCATTCAGATTCACTTAAACTTTATTGACTTGAAAATTTTGAAACCGAAATCATCATTTCGATCAAGCAAGGTCGCAAAGCCTGTGAGGCAAAAACCAACTGACCAATCACGGACACGTGAACGGAATTGAACGATCCGCTCCAGATTGATGTGAATCAGCGGGGGTGGGACATAATCGACCCTTGAGATTGAGAGCGTATAGTACACACACAGACACAGACACACAGACACACACACCTATGTTTCACCTCTCACGTGGCGGTCCCCCGTTAGAAAGCGGGCCGGCAAAGTCGGGAGAGTTCCATTTTTTGTTGTCACGTCGGCTGAACGGTCACTGATGATTGATTGATTGACTGGCTGGCAAGCATGCACTTGCGTTTTATTATTACTGAATTTGTCCCCTCTTTCCCCCCTTGTGTCTGTCGGCGAGTGGGAGAGCTGTTTCGTTTTGCCTTCCGCCACCTGGACGTACTACTGGGGCGCACGCGACCTTCCTCTACCTTTCCGTCGATATCTCTTTTTCCGAGACCAAAGCGATGTATTATTTATTTAGTTGTTGCTGTGGGTATGTTAACGTTTCGCTGTTTTCATCCCGGTTTGTGACTCCTTTACTGACTGAATAAAACAATCAACGTGAATTTTGCTGACTAACAGTGAGCAAGAGAAAAAGACGTTGCCTCATTCTTCATTGAGCACATGGTCTCGCTCAATGGCAGATTCAATCGCAACGGCTGCTTCGCCCGCACTGGATAGGCATTCGTCCATAATGCCCAGTAAGAGGTCCACGTTTGCTGTGGTGAAGCACATGGGCGGTTTGATCTTGACCACGTTGTCGGCGGGACCTTCCACACTGAGGATAACATTCCGAGCGCGCATCCTGCAATTGACAAACATATAGCCCAGTTCTGTGCCGAAATCTTTCGGGCCCCGAAAAATCCCGAAACCCGAAAAACGCTTTCGAGTTCGGGAATCGTCGGACGGGTTCGGTACTTTTTTAAGTTTCGGGCGGACTCAGGGAAGTTTGATTGGAACGCGGTATTTTTTCAACCACCGCGCTGATTTTAGACGGAGCGCGATTTCAATCATTCACAACTTAATTCCAACTTCACGCGGTCCTTAATTCTCGCTCTATTTCACGCACTCCCGCATTAATAGAAATATGGGGAAGGATCTTGAATTTCGTGAGGGAGGATCGCGTTTTTCTCTCACGAAAAGGGGCGTAACTTGTGAAGAAAGGTGATTAGCTCAGGCCCAATTTGACGCCGTAAAATAGGTCGTGATTTACGAATTAAGTAATTTACGAATGACGTGAAGTTGGAATTAAGTTGGAGTGACACAAATCGCACTACGTCTATTATGGCATGGAAAATTATATAGGAAATCACTATGATCCCACTCTTTTTCCATCCTTTTCACTATGGTCCCACCCTTTTAATTTTTTTAATTGAAATACAATAAGAAATGACTTTCAAGACGTTACCAGGATACTCAATTATTCATAAGATATATTACTGATTGATGGAATGAGTGATATTCAAGAGCCAAAC
>LRSR01013258.1:0-21367 GCA_001579985.1 Hypsibius dujardini
AGAAGCAATGTTGATTTTTTTGTTGAGTGAGAGTGAGACGGCAAAATACGTGGCAAAAGGTTCTTTAAATCGGCTCATCCGCCGTGTCATGTGATGTGTTGGTCGTTATAACTTCCAGCACGTGGGTGCAACACATTACGGACTGAAATGGCTAATCAGTACTTTGTCCAGGCAAAATGCGCGGCCAATTCGCTTGCAATCCTAAGGCGGGCAGGAAATTCCCACCGGGTATATTCTATGAAGGTACTTATTATGGCAATTCTCTGCCTATTTGTGAATAAATATACTTTCAAAATTTAATCAAAAAAGATTAAAATCTATATTTTGGATTTTCTAGTTTGTTTTCTCATACAGGAAACATGTCTAATTTGCAAGTATGGTGGTTGACTGGAGACGTAGGAAAACAAAAACGCAGTAAATTTCCACCAATTACTATACACAGGGGGCTCGGGGATTGAAACCTGAGTCATGTATGGGCTATCAAGCTCATCCGTAAATAACGACCAGGTCTCTACAAGCAGCACGCGATGCACAAATAAAAAGACTCAGACACGGGATGATCGCTCACTCCCACACACACACATCGATCCAGCAGCAGCTGCTGTTCTTATATTCCACCCTGAAATTTCCAACTGCACTTTAGAGTTGGTTTTCCCTTCCCATTTCTGATATCCTTCCCACACCATGGAGTCACGGGGATTCCTGGTGCTGTGCTTAGCAGCAGCAGCATCGCTCGTCCACTGTCGGGAGAGCACCGTCAGCAGCGACATTCGCGATTACATCGGACTCGGGAGCAGCGCCTCTTCTTCCAGTGCCCGACCAGAAACGGTCTTTGTTTTCCTCACTGCCAATGAATCCGGCAGCGCCACGGGCGGGATAAATGATGGCGATCTGTTGGCGGTCGCGGGAGACCTGGAGCAGCGTGATCCGCATGCCATTTTCGCCCACTACAACGGCGACAGTTTAATCACATCTCACGCTTCCCTGTTCGACGATCTGGACAACGTGGTGGGTGATGCGAGTTTCACGGCGGTTTTGGAGCGCGTGAAGGGCCATCAGAAGAGGGGCACCCTGGCGGATTTGGTGGTGTTACAAGGCTTCCCTGACAGTTTGCAGGTGAGTTCATTGAATGATTGGTGGATTGTCGATCAATTGTTTTTACTCTGTACTGTACGATTGATTGATGATTTTTTACTGATCAAGAAATTAGTGTATTTGATTGAGTCCTCGTTTGATTGACGGATTGACCTGAACTATTTTCATGCCTCTAATCTCAAATCTAAATGGAATGATTCTGACCGGCGCTTTCGTTGCAGACGGAAATTTCTCAGCTCTGTGACTCTACCAAGAAATGCAAAGTCGTCAGTGCCTATCTCAATGACAACACCAACCACGCTCGATTCCGTCGAGCGGATCCAGTGACCACTCCCGCGCCAACACCTCTCGGCCCGAAGGACCGCGCGAATATTCCCTATGATTCGGTTGCGGCTTTCCATTTGCTCTTCTGGACGTCCTTGGCGATTGCGTTGACGGTGTGGGGCACCGCATACGGCATGTGGCATATGGATCCGGGGCGTGACAGCATCATCTACCGCATGACATCCGCACAGAAATTCAAGAAGGACAAATAAAAGCAGTTCACTACGGGGGAAACAACGGGAAGAAATTGAAGTGTGATATTAATTGTCCTTGTTTTTGTCTTTTGCGTTTTCGTTTTACCGTTCTCACTTTTTTGCTGGTTCCGACTCACAAGCAAAATACAAACCATTCCAGGCTGCTGACATATAACTTGAATGATCATTTTCGCATGTTTATTTATTAGTGATCCGTTTCAGATAGGCCGGTAACCGATTTACATGTAATGCTGATAAAATCGTAAAAAAACTTATAAAAAATCAGTTTATTAAATAAAACAACTCAAGACCGTAACACTGAGAATGAATGTGCTGGAAGGAAATGGAAAACGGAGGTAGCCAATCCATCAATCAAGCCGTGGATTAGCAATGGCACAAGGGCAATCATTCAACCGACAAAAAGAATAGAAATGCTGCCTAATGCAACCTTAACCATAAACAAAATCTTTGGAAGCTGAGGTTGGGATGATCCATCCATTCATTACTTAAGTAACACGACAAAAATGGCATTGCCTGTCGCATCTCATCAGTTGATTGATTGATTGATGGATTGATTCATGATTGATTGACCGTTCGCATCTCATTGATTGATTGATGGATTGACTAGCATTCACAGTGAGATTCCAGAGGGTGACACTGACAGATAAACAAATTCCCATCGTCACTGCAGTGTCTCTCCCTTTGTGACCTGGAAAGTTAAATTTCAATCAAACACTTTTCTATTATTAACAAAACATACCAATTCCAGCCAGCAAAGAATGACAATACAAAAAATACCATTGCTTCGAGGACGTCAACTTGTCTTTCCAAAACTGTCAGTCGTTCATTAACCAAAGACAGTTTTTCACGGCAGGTCACGTCTGGAAAAGACATAAAAAGTACATGCATGTCCTGATGGAATAGCAAAAATAAATCAAGACCTACCGAAATGATTGAGGAAATCGGTCATTTTCTTGACGGACGCCGTGACAATCTCAATAAGTTCCCTGTTGGCCCAGTCCTGCTGGACGTTCTTCTGGTGTTCCGGGACGCCGCCCTGCGTCAGTGGCCGCATGCTGCCGAAACCGTATTGCGACATTAAGGCGAAGTTGAAAGATATAGCTGAGGATAAAAAGCAATCTGGAATGACCTCACACCATGAGATGAACAATAAAAAAACAAGTGCCTGCCTGATATCTAAGTGATAAACTGTCATCAAAGGGCGCCTGGACAGGACAGACTACTGTTGATCCATTGATTGACACTTGCACTCACAAGGGAAGCGAACGGTAGTTGACTCGCCGATCTGTCTGAATTTTTTTTTTCAAATAGTGGACTAAATTAATAGATTTTAGCAAAAAATTTCATCTGCAAACGAGCTCTGGTTTGAGGGAGAGAAAATTCGGAAGTTCCCCGATGGCTCCGCGGGTTTCCTATTCAATTCAACCGTTGATTGTTTGATTTATGCTCTATCAAAATTCAATTTAATTTTTTTACCACTCTAACCCACACAAACGTCGTTTTTTGAAAACGTTCAATTCAAAGATTTTTAACACTCTTCCACTCCAAATCTGATTTGAAATCGATTGACATTAGCAGAATCTTTTTTGAATGACAGGGGGCGGAACTATGGATCATTTCTGCAACGTCACTCGGAAGCCTGGATTGAAACTAGCCCATAACTCCGCCCTCTGGCATCTAAAAACGATTCTGCTGATGTCAATCGATTTCAAATCGAATTTTGGAGTGGAAGAGTGTTAAAAATCTTTGAATCGAACGTTTTCAAAAAACGACGTTTGTGTGGGTTAGAGTGGTAAAAAAATTTAATTGAATTTTGCTAGAGCATAAATCAAACAATCAACGGTTGAATTGAATGGGAAACCCGCGGATGTGCAATAATACCAATGTAAATTAACTGTAGTATAAACTCTTGTACACCGAAACAGCTGTAGAGAACTGACGAAGAAGATCCGACACCTAACACACGTGGTCCAAAAGATCTGGAAACAGCCCGAAGAGATTAGAAAACACAACACCGGAAACAGACAAGCAGCATGACGACATGGCGTTGTGGTAAAATTAAAAACAGTTCGCATTACAAACAGCCGGCAGGAATACGTGAGGGATAAAAAGAATCTCAGAGGTACAAAAGTCCGCGTGCGTCTCCCGTCTACTCCGGCACAACGGCAGCGCACGTAACACCTTCTCTTGCGAAAGAAGAAGGAAATTCTGCAGTTGTTCCTTGATAAACGCCAAACGGACGAGCGGAGAGGTCCAAGATCCTTACTGTGAGTATGTTGTACAACTTGCTCGCACGTGCAACTTCATCAAGTCACCGGATGGAAAACCGCATCCGAGTCATCGGAAATGTGCGATCGCGGGCGCAACAACGGCGCGTCGTCATCCGTCTCGGAATACTGCTGCACACCGGACGGCCCGGCTTGGCTGTGGTCGGGATGATAGAGATCGCTCGTGACAATGACCGTGTCCCCGCTAATACTGTCTGTGTCCGTCTTCTTCTTCGGACGCATCAGCAAGTTGTCGATCACCCAAAACACGATGACCTGTTCAGAAGGGAGAGTGAAAATGTACAACACCTACGGCAGTCCTCGCGATCCTGAAAATGTTGGTACACCTACGTTTACTACAAAGGGGACGATTAGGAGGACAACTGCAACCTCCAGTTTGGGATTGACGTGCGGCCATATCACAAGATTCTGCATGGGCTTCCAGATGGAAACCATAAAGGACGCTGTGATGCATTTCTCCACCGTGGATACGGCACAGTAAACAAAGACCTGGCCGACCCAGGCCTTGAAGCGCGACCAGTATCCGGCCGAACCTGAACAGCAAACATAGGTATTGGTAAAAATATTTGCGGCAAACCAGATGGAATATGAATTTCCTCTCAACACGAAAGAATGCTGGCGAAACTAACGACTAACAAATCAGACCCAATAGCTAAGACAGAAATATTAAAAATGGTACACAGACAACAGCAGGTGATCAGGCAGGTACGAAACTGATGGAGATCGAAATACTTGCAAATAAGCAGACGATGAGCAGATATAAAGATGAGGTAGACGATTGAAACAGATAGTCGAACAGACAGACATACAGAGATAGATACAAAGGAACAGACAGGCAAGCAGCCAAACAAACTGACAGAAAGAGAAACAGACGGACCGACCGTCAAATCTGTGCCTTACCATATTCTCCAGACCGCAATATCGTCCAACCGAATCGGACAATGATGTAATTGCTGAATCGCAGTCCGAGAATGATAATAACCACACCGACCGTCGAATCCAGCAAGAAATTAATGAAATACCTAAAACAAAACTTCTTTCCTACCAAACGCCTCAAGCTACTGACAAAACTAAACATGTCTGCAAGATGATGCTATCTTAACTGACCAGCTGCATGGGTCTCCCTTGGCGAACTCCGAGATAAGAAGGTTCCCGAAGTGGGTCACGAATGACGCGATAATTTGTTTCGAAGTGTCGAAAGACCTGTTGGGGAGGGGAGCGAATAACGAGGGAGCAATTAGATCACGTTCGATGCATCACCACCAACGTGCATAGGTATCGTATTATCGCTACATTTCCATTAGGAAATCGTGACGACAATCTCCATGAGGATACTGAACGACCGAGACAGACAGACAGACAGGCAGACAGACAGGCAGACAGACAGCAGACAGACAGACAGACAGACAGACAGACAGACAGACAGACAGACAGACAGACAGACAGACAGACAGACAGACAGACAGAGACAGACAGGTTATGCAAACACAAAGGGCCATGACCAACTTTAAAAAATCTCGTTTTTACCACTTGAACAATTTCATAAACAGCCAGAAAAAAATAGATAAAATAACCCTAAATGATTCAAAGTTAAATTTCTAACTAGCTACAATTAATACCCAAACAGAATATTCACGGGAGGGGAGGTAAAAATCTGGTCACAAACGAAAACAAGAAAATCAAGCAGGACGGCAGCGGCATCAATTCATCAATCAATCGACACAGTTTATCATGAATTAATCTACCCTGTAAAATTCAATCAATGCATATTAAGTGTTGGATTTTTGACTTGCAACAAGGATGGAAAAATGTATTTAAACGCATTAATTGCAAGGGAAGAGCTTAATCACAGCTAATCTTGCCTCGCACAGCTGATAGTGACAACAGAAGAAGGTTCAATGTGTCTGTCGGGCTTTCACTTACCAAACAAGCCACGGTCGACGCGTCGCTCTTGCCTCGCAATATCGTTTAACTGCAAAAGGTAAAGGAATAAATCTAAACTCGATTCAATGCCGTTTCATTCGATTTCCCCAACAGATTTCCCCAACAAATTTCCCCAACAAATTTGTGAAACTAAGAAAGAGGGCAACCAATTCAAAGCAGCTGATCGATCAATCAATTGCTGGTTCACATGCGACAGTCTCCTCTTCCCCCGCTTACTAATCAAAAAGGCAAACGCGATGCCACCCAGGGCAAGTTGGATGAGGAATCCAAAGGTGTCGGTCAGCGCACCGGGATTGCAGTGGATGTCAGCGGGGGTCAGCGGTGTCAGAGTGGTGTTATCGTCAGGATCCACAAAAAATTTGAACATGGCTGCGCGAGTGTTGCCCGTGAAAATTTGATTATCTAATGAAGTCCATCCACGTCTGCATTGTCAGCTGAGAAGAAGACAACACGCATGGCCTCGGGGCTGATCAGGCTTCTTCATATGCCAAAACCGCGGCGGAGATGAGTATGATCTAAAGCAGCAAATGAGAAATATACAGAAAAAAGAAGGGAGAAAAACAACCGAGAAAAAACGAATGAATCCAGTTGTTATTACAGCAACAGCAAGTCAGCATGCAAATGCAAGTCAGCATGTAATTGCAAACTGTGGTCGTGCGTGGTGTTGGTGGTGAATGCGGGTGCAGTGGAGCTCGAGTCGCGTGTTTGCGTTTGCCCTTCATCGACTGATTAACAACACTAAACACACCCACCGTATGACCTCACAGAGGGCGCTATATCGCACCGTCCGAACGCCGTATAACAAACTACTGGGAACTCTTTCCCATCTGATACAACCGGATAATTATGTCTGAGTGCGTGATGACTGATGACGTCATACAACAAAAGTTGCGCAGCTAAACTCTAAACACCACGGATAATACTCTTGTCCACTCTCTCTCCAGCTGATCCTATTAAGTATCCTGGTTGCGATCTTTAAATCCAACGCTCTCCGGGACCTTTCTCCTCATTAAGAAATGTACTGCTTAGTACTTCGTACTACAAACCAGGCGGTCGTTCGAGTTTCTGGACACACCGTCATCGCGATCGCCGCAAAGACCATTGGACTTCACCGGCAGCTTTTCGCAAAACCTCCAAATCCACGTTTTCTGGAGGAGATTTTGCCAGGTCTGAGGCACATATTCAAGAATTGCGGACACCTTGCCGGCATATTGCGATTGGGGAGAGCAGATCCGGTATGATTTCAGGAGGAACTCTCGATCTTCCCTGCCGTCTTCCGTTTTGTCCGCCTGGGCACATTCAGACAAATCTTGAAAACTTTGTAAAAGCTCAACAGTAACAGATCTCGGTTTCAGTCGCTGCCATCAAACGGTCGGAGGTCGGATATCAATCGTATACTGTGTCGTATCAGAGAAAACGCGACAGGCGCAACGCGAAACAATCAAACGCCCAATTCCACGCTCTGGATCACCGTGACAGCACAGGTCTCACAGTGATTTCGAATAGAACCGAGAAATGGAAAATTGGACTCGAAAGATAAAAACATGTCAGAGAGGTTAATCGAAATGCTTGTAAAAGTCATCCATCCACGCATAAGGGGAGAGAGTGTGTACTGGTTCAGCAACACTTGGAATCGACCTTGTCGCCTTGCTGCTTGCTACGATAGTCGAAATTTATCCGACCGGACGGACTCGAGTCTTCTAAGGCGTTACTTCCAAACTTGTGCATAAGATCCTTGGCCAGCGTCTCAAAGACCGAATCGACATTGGTATTGTCCTTTGCGCTGCACTCGAGGAATGCCAGCATGTTGTGGCCGTCCGCCAACGCCTCCGATTCGTTCTTCGGCACCTCCCGTTGGGAATCCAGATCGCATTTGCACCCTGAAAAATGTCATGCACAAACGGTTCAGTGAAAAAAACAATCTTGTCCCTCATTTTGTCTGTTTCTCATTTTGTCTGTCCCTCATTTTGTCTGTCAATGTGGTTCGTCATCGTCAATGTTCCCTGTCTGTTTGTGAACATTTCCGTTGATCGACGGCTCCTCATTCGGGCTCACCAACGAGAACTTGTGATACTCCCGGTCCTGCGTATCTCAACACGTCCTCACACCAGTGGTTCACATTGAGGAATGTCTCTCGTTTCGTGATATCGTACGCGACAATGACTCCATTAGCTGACCGATAATAGGACTGCGTTATGGTACGGAACCGTTCTTGCCCGGCAGTGTCCCAAATCTGAAGCTGCAATGTGATAAGCAAGAAAGCAAATTAGCAACCCAGCCACATGCACACAGACAGCCAAGCAGATAGACAGCCAAGCAGACAGACAGGAGGGCCCGCAAAAACACACGCGATCCATGACATACTTTGATTCGCTTTTTATCGATCACCAACGTCTTCATCGTGAAATCGACACCGATCGTGGAACCTTGTCGTTCGACATAATTTCCACTCTTAAAGCGCTGAACAATGCAGGTCTTTCCGATTCCGGCGTCGCCAATCAGGACCACTTTGAAAAGGAAATCAAACTTCTCGTCCGGTTCAAAGGCCATGTTTGTGGAAGCCTGAAAAAAGTGCACACCCTCAGTTAGATGCCGTTTTCTCCAAGTGCCGTCTCGGAATCAATGTTGACGATTGCAGGATAGATGGAAAATTCGGTCCGCAAAACCGCACATCGTATCAGCGAAAATCACACTGTCCACAACATGCATGAAGCGGTTCACTTCAATGAGCGAGTCAGTCGATCAGTTAATTGCTGTATTTTCGCGTTACACAGGGACAGTCGTACTGGAGTGGAACGTGTGCACGGCTGCGTTGGCACCGTACACACAGCACAAGCGCCCCGTGGCCGATTAAACGTTCCACAGCTCGTACCCTGTCCCTGTCTAACGCGACCGTACAGTAACGCTATCCTAAAGAGCGGGAGCCTTGAGATGATTAGTCTTTTATACGAATAAGCAGTCTCTCCGCTATTATTTTTTATAAATATCTCTAGCGTGAAATAATGTTATGCCGCATCAAATTGGATTGATCGGTAGATGCACTGATAAGCGTACGGTCACGACGTGCCTATGGAGATGTAAAAAAGTCCTACTACTTCTCTACTTCTCTAGTGATTAAATCATAATGCAAATACCTGCAAACAAGCTGCTTTCAGGGAAAAAAATTCTCACTGTAAGATATCTTTAACAAGTTCTCACTATAAGGTATCTTTACAAAGGCCTCGAGGGAAACTGACTAAAAATAACCTTATGACCCTGCCAATTATTTTACACTTGAGGCCTCAAAATAAATTTTTTTAGACATACGATGATGAAGATATCCATCGAGAGTTAAGAAACGCTAAACATACTCGTTACGATCGAAACGTCTACTAGAATTAACACAACCAGTACTGTATTGAAATGAGCTTCACTAAAATCAACAGCACAGCGTGTTGATTGATTGCACGATTGATCAAAAAAAAAAAGATAAAACCGTTTTGCGTCTTGCCTTTTACGTTTGCCTGACATAGGAAAACGAAAAGAAAATGATCGCCAGTGTGAGAATGAGACAATTGGGAATGAAAACAGATTCTGTGCAGACACCAGAGCATAGATAAAATTATTCTATGAGTTACACACGTAGCAAAAACCTTGCGCTAACCGAACTAAGCCATTATACTCGTTCAACGGGTGGCTGTCGTACACAGCCCCGAGTTAAAGTGCTTAATTCGGTTAGCGCAAGGTTTTTGCCACGTGTGTACATTTTGTGCTGGTCAAAAGTTTGGAGGCAAATTTGCGACGGCAATTACGTACCGGAAGGATAGTCTGTATTCCGACAGCACGAATTAATTCGATTACTCCAAAGAGTCAAAGGGCGAAAATGTGGCGCCAGAGGGCCAGGACGAAAAATCCAATCACACTTTGGAAGGTGGTGCGCTCCGATGATAACGCAGTACGTAGGAGGTTCTATTAAAAAACTGATCCAACAGAAATTGCTCCGCAGTGCAACACCCAAATCTGTAAGCAAGAATAAAATCAGTGTTTTCCTAAAAAGGAAAGTAAGACAATTAATAAAAAGGAGGATCTTAACATAACGTGCAAGATACTGAGTGACGGGATCGTGTCAAAAGGGATGGATAGAGACAAATTATTTCTAAAAATTCCGTCTTACAATCTTGCAGAATCGTGATGGAATCTCCTAGAATCCCTACCAGCCAGCTTCAGATTGCAAGTGACAGATTCAAAATTCAGCCCAAATAGAAATCCAAGACTAGAATGCGAAAATTCCACGATTTTTAACTAAGAAGAGAAGACTATTCATTTGTGGAAAATTTCCATTCCTCCAAATCAAAATAAACTCCCTGTGGTTAATCTCACAGCCAACCCACCCATTTTGTATGGGCTGGGAATTGAACCTTGTCCGCGTGGGCTATGTTCTACTTTATCCTGGGCGAATGCCTCGTCACTCTGTCTCCCACATACAGTTCGACAATTCTCAATTTTTTCCTTCGAAACCCCGATTTCTTCCTTTCCCGGAATCGTCAGATCAAGTTTCCTCGAATATTTTCTCCACTCGAAAGTTTTTCTTGGCGGATTCAACAAACTCCCCTTGGTAGGTGTGCGGCGGTCGTTACTCGGCTCTGTAGCCGGCCATTATTTTGGTAGTGTTTGTTTCGATTTCTCCATTTTGAATTTTGGCCCTCATTTCTACCTTCTAGAGTTATCTCCGCCGGCCTTTTTGTGGATCATGTTTGTTTCATTTTCTACATTTTGAATTTCGGTTGTCATTTCTACCCTCTAGAATTATCTCCACCCTGAGATCTGCTCATCAGGCTGTTCACCGAGAAACATCATATTCATTCGCTAGGAGTCAGGAGAAAATGGCCTATTACGCGAACGGAAACGGTGCTGGCGGTGATAGCGTGAAAGAGGAGCACGATAAACGGTATGACTTGCCCATAGTCTTTTAATATTATTCTTTCATGCCTAAAATTGTAACACAGGGTAACTTAGACCAGCTGAAGCTGAAGAAAGTGACGTGCTGTTCACAGTTCTGGTTTTTATTGTTCCTTGCTTTGGTCGGTTCATTGATTGATTCGGGAGTGTTTCGCAGGTCGTTTGTTGTGGTGTACTCGTGTTATCTTATATGAAAGCTGTCTTTTATGAGCTGATTGGACAATTGTGTCTTTAGTGATAGAATTCGGATCCTAGTAGCTGATTGTTTGATCATGACAACGTGATAGTTTGTAGTAGAACCAAACGAGAAGATTAGGGATTGATTGAATGAAATGAATGAACAAATGCTTGATTGCTTGCTTGATTGATTGATTGATTGATTGATTGAATTTATTGAATTTATAGTTTTCTTTGTCTTTCGTCTTATTCCTTGATTGTGAGATTGGATTGCGTCGTTTTCCCCTTGAATTTCGATCGATCGCGCGAACTCACCCTTGATGGCCTCTCCTCAAAAGATCCTGTGATGTCACCAAAACCACCGAAGCTCCTCACTTCCGGTTATCCTGATTCTTCTTCACCGCCGCTCGGATTTGCATGATACGGTAAGTGCAGGACAGCATTTTCCGTTTCAGCCTATTTTCAACGTTTTAGTATTTGTATTTTTGTGCTTTTGTTTTACCAGATTTTATGGTGGATTTGTGGTCTCACAGCTTCTTACTTGGCAGTGAAAAAAATTGATCATTTACGGTGTCTACCACCAGTCGAGAGTCGATTAGAAAGAGCGGATCAGATCGCAACCCTTTTTTTCTTTTGCAAAAGCAATTTTGCAACTTGCTATTGCGAAAATTGGCACATTTCTCGATTCACATTTCACTTCAACGAACTCTCAGCCTTTTGCTGCATCATCCTTCTTCATTCGATACTTGCGGCATGCTGAATTGGGATTTCTTCATTTTATTCCACCAATGGAAACTTTTTCCCCTTTTTAATTTTTGTTTCATATTCACTGAGGTGTTTGTTGGTGGTATTGACTCTTGACGATTCTTTTTCACTGTGCTTTGGATTGCGAAACTTTTCTCAATTTTTATTGTTCGCAGGTTTCTTCATACATTCTGCATTTTTTTGACGTTTTTGACGTTTTGACCTCATGCTTTCTTTTACGAGCACTCTACATCGCCAGTTGTTATTTGACGAGCTTTTTATCTTAGATTTAGGTTCCAAAATGACGATTGATTTTTAATAGTTTTTTTTCCACTTTTTTCAGGGATGCTTTCGTGGGAGGACTCTCCCCTGACACCACCGAGGCCGACCTCAACGCCTACTTCTCCCAGTTTGGACCGGTCCTCCATTCCGTCGTAAAGCGTGATCTCACGACGGGCCTCTCGCGGGGATTTGGATTTGTCACCTTCGCCGACGCAATCGGACTCAACAAGGTAGATTAAATTTCATTTAAAATCACGTTTTGATTAAATTAAATTAAAATTTTAATAGCACTAGACAAACATGATTTATTTCGTTACTGAAAATTTTTGCTGAAACTTCTGATTAGTCGGTGGGTTCCAACAATCGCTTCCGCGAGCCCCGAGCCCGTTTCAACAGAAAATTTAAGTAGCTTTTTAGCTGCATTTCGACTTGCTGAAACTGAGCGTCTTGTCGAGCGAAGCAATTTTTCACTTTCCTTCCCTTTGTGTGCGGCGACATTCATATCATTGTCTTTTCGATCAATCTAAACTATATCCAGAGTTAGGAAATTTAGTGTTCCATCCAACTTACTACTGGAATTTGGAATCCGCAGGCTACTTTTAAGATTCCTGCGCTTCTATCTGAAGTGAAGCGAAATCTGGGGGAGTGTTCCTTAGTTGAATGGTGGGAAGATTTGATTTGGTGCTATTAACGATATCGGAAAACCCGCATCAGAATATGATTTCGACTTGCGTGCGTCTAGATCTGGATGAGAAATTGCAAGAGTTTGATCTTTTTCCGTCTCCTCTCCCTCTCCTTTCAGCGAATTTACGTCTTGTGCTATTTTACAGGAGAGTAAAAAAATTTATGTGCTGGTGTTAATTGTTGATTGATAAATTTTAATGCTTTTTCTCCAGAGCCGAAGTTAGCCCTTGATTGGCTGATTAGTGGTTATCGAAGCTGAATTTTGCTTTGTATTCGAACTGATTCAGAAAATGTAAAGGAGTCTACAAAGAATGCGTAAACTTTTTTTATACAACACTAATTTATTGGCAGATATCCAGCGTGGCCATTCACACACTCAAGGGCAAGAAGATCGACGCGAAGGCCGCGGTGCGTAAACACGGCAAAGACGTGGTCATGAAGATTTTCGTCGGGGGAGTGGACACGGCCATGAATGAGGACGACATCAAGGCATACTTCTCACGATTCGGAAAAGTACGCCTCTCATCATATCTTCCTGTTCTGACAAAGCTGCCCACGTTATCTTGTGATGTACCGCTTTCATATCCGTTCGTCTTCGCTATCCTCCTAGGTGACCGCCATCCAGTGGCCGAAGGACAGACTCCGAGACGGCGCCAAGAAGAACTTTGTTTTTGTCGAGTTCGACGACGCCAATGTGGTGGAGACGTTGGTCAAGACGCCGAAACATACCATCGGATCGCGATTGGTATGAGACTATTATCGTTTATATAAATTTAAAAGATTTTTAAATGGCTCAAAAAGTGACTTTGGTTTTAAATAAAAAAAACTTTATCTAGAAGTCTCAACAGATCTATTATTTTAATTAGCATTTAATAATGTTAGGATATTTTATTTTTAATGCTATTTAAAATGATGAACTGTGGCAGTTTCATTGTTGTCGTTTTTTCTTCTGCAGTGCGATGTTCGGAAAGCCGTCCCCTCAGCGCCGAAGCCTCCCGGTGGATATGCCGGTGCCGAGCAATACGGCAGCCCGTACGGCGCACCGGGATACGGTGCAGCCGCTGCCTACGATCCCGCTGCTGCTGGTTACGGCGGCTACTACGGCGCGGCTGGCTACGGCGCCGGTTACGGAGCGGCCGCAGCCGGAGGCTACGATGCCGGGGCATATGGTGCGGGCGCTGATGGGTATGGAGATCCTGCGGCAGCTTACGGCGGCTATGGCGACGCGACGACCGCGGCCTACGGCGGATACGGCGCGGTGGATCCGGCTTACGCTGATCCGTATGGTGCAGCGGCTGCGCCGGCTTACGACCCCTACGGGCCCGCTCCTACTCCGACGGTCGCCTATCCGGGCGCCGAGGCGGTTGCTGGTATGTCCTGTCGTTTTATTGAGCTCTTTCCGTCCTGCACGGCAATTGAAGCTTAAAGCTAGGGATGTCGAACGGGTTACCGCTTCTTGTTAAGTCTGGAGAGAAATCATTGAGATGGTCAGCTCTTTTCAGTAATTGTTTTGCAAGGCAAGAACATATTCAATTCATCATATATTTTCATAGATAAATAAGTTTAGTTTTGTAGTAACATTAGTGGTCTTTAAGATCAAAATAGATTAAAATTATACGAGTTGAAGTGAAATAAAGCGGAAGTTTTGCCCTTTGTCGCCATCCCCACGGATATCCGTTAATTTATTGAACGTTCCCCGGGGCTGAAACTGATATGTTTATTTGTCTGTTCTCTAGCATATCCTCCTGCAATCCGTGGCGGTTTCCGCGGACGAGGCGCACCATTGGGAGCTCGTGGAGGGATCCGCCCGGCTTTCGGCGCCCCTGGCGGAGCGCGTGGTGGCGTTCGTGGATTCCATCCCTACCGTCGAGTTTAGTGCATAGCCGTTATGCCTCGTCGACTGTTGTGCCGTGCTGCTCCATACCACTAAAACTTACATTCGACCTGTTTTAAGTTTACCTCTTTCTCTGTTGAGGCATATTGGCACTGTTGAAACACGATTTCATTTTGTTCTTTGTTGATCATGCCTAATGCGGCACTATTTTAACAATAGAAGCTGAAGACTGGACATTTTAACATTAGAAGCTGAAGACCGGACAGCTAATTTTACTATGGCGCATTTGTGGAAGCGAGAGTTGTAAATTTTTGCCACCAGGTCAATTAATATCGCATCATTATTGTTGATGCTGCCACGATCAGACATGGTTTCCGCCACGCTTTCTAAGGAGGAGACATTTTGTGACTGAAAAGTTAGCTTCATTGGAGAGGCAGAGATTTTGACAGCCAAAAGACTGCACCTGATCCCTTAAACACCACATTGCTCGTACTGTCACGAGTATAACGCGGAGAACTAGATATTTAAACCTATCCAGCAACAAAATTCTCGTAAATGTTTTGAACAGCTTTGAAAAGAGGAAGGGAAGTCAGTGGAGCTGCTGCTGGAGCAGAAATAATGATGACTTTCTTATCCTTCTTATCGCTCAGGACATAGACACCAGTTCGACTTTACCAGCATCTGAGTTCCCATCAGCTGGATTAATCAATCAATCGATGCAGAGTAAATGCTTCTTAGCCTTGACCAGACGCAGTGGTGTGCCAGCCAGCAAAAGGGAAACACAGTGACGGAAATAACAGAAAAAAAACAGAGCAGGCCGTTCGTCTTGGAATCATATCTCTTTCTATTAGCTATATATAATATATATAAAATATCTATTAGCGACAGACTAAACTGGAGCGTCTTATCGCGTATGAGCTTGTTCTCGGAACTGTTCTCTTTCATTTCGCGGTGCGATGCAAAGAATCTCTCTATTCAACTTAATCAAAACCAGAGAGTGGAATAATGAAAACCAAAGGAAAAATCATAGAAATGAAACACTGGCCACATGGCAATCAGAAGAAGAAAAGGATAACCCAAAGGGAAACACATTGTGTCGCACGTCCTAATCGAAAAGTAAAATCATGCGAGAGAAACACAAGTTGAGGTCTCCTCCGTGATTATGCTTTGGAATCGCCTGAATCAATCGCGTGGGTGTGGTTTAGCGTCTGTTTGACTTTGAGTGCCGAATCAGCCATTGCAGAGTAATATCTGAAACAGGAAGACACTGACTTTAAGAAGCCCGTCCGGAGAAAGTTGAGAAAGAATGCTTGACGTACCAATATTCTGCTTTTCCTTGCACGAAATGGAGTAGCAACAGATCTCTCGGTCCTGAATGGCATTCAAATTGCTGGAAGGAGAAAAAATTCGTTGAAGCTGGAAAGCAAATCTTACAATGGCTACCACTGAATACCGTACAGTCTATCGATCAAGTCTTTCTCGTTAAACGCAGCTGGCAGATCCTTCTTATTTCCCAACACCAACACAGGAATGCCGTGCAGTTGAGGTTTTTCCAGTAGATTGTGCAGCTCGTTCTTGGAAGCCTCGAGCTTTTCCTGATCTGCGGCGTCGACCTGCAAAAGAAGACGAGGCAATCGAGTCAGAGCTGGCAAAAAGCGCCACCTGCCGGCGAAGCTGATCTGTCCGTTTTTTTTCGTAATGCAACCGGAGCAAACTGTTTGCTTAACGAAACGTCACTTTTATCCATGAGTGCACTAAACAGCTAACCCAACCCCGCTGATGGCTGATGATCAGATACGATCCTATCCTGTTACTCACCATATAGACAATGGCTGTGACGCCGCGGCAGTAGCGCTCCCACATGCTGCGAAATCGTGGCTGACCTCCAATGTCCCATAACTGGAAAAAGAAATGAAGGTTCCTTGTATTGCACATAACGCTGTTGTTCAGATCCGACAATACAGCCGGGAATTACGGCCAACTTGCGTCACATAATGTTAGGATCGATCGTAAATCACATTGTTAACGATAAAATTGAGCATGAAAAGTGCTGCAAATCAGTGGAAATTGTGTTAATTTCAGTACAGCTTCAGCAATAAACCAAACCCTTGTCCGCATTTTGTATCGTAAATTTTGAAACATTTCAACGTCAGCAAAAAAATGAAGAAGTTGTCGCCGTATACCGAAACCTGATTTCTTTAACTCAAGAGACGGTGCTACGATTGATTGGTTGATTGTATGGCAACAAAACAATGTTTGAATAGATTGATTGATTGATTGCTTCGCAACAAAACAATGCTAAACGCACCTTGATTGTGACGTTTCCTTTTGTAATCTTCCGCATGTTGAATCCCACCGTCGGAATCATGTCCTCCGTGAACTGGCCACTCTGCAGTCGGCAAGCAAAAACTATGCTCAGGCGAAAGAAACAATGCGAAGAGGACATTTCCGAGACTCACGGCAATGACGTTCACAAAAGTCGTCTTCCCAGAGTTCTGCAGGCCCACCAGTGTCAACTCCATCTCCTCCTTCCAGAACAGACTCCGGATCCAGTCCAGGAAACGATTCACCAGAGACATCATCTTCGGGCCGTGCTACAAAATCAACAATTAAAACACGTAAACAATTCATAAAAAAATAAACAAAATAACACGCAAAAATACCTTCAAACTTAAGTACGCTTTCCACACTGAGCAATTTATCACTGAGACTCTGACTTTCAATCCTCGGGAAACTTCGAGGGTTACTAGGTCAATCTGCTCAACGCTGCCAAAAGAAGTACAGGAATCCTCCTCCTAACGAAAACTTGTTGAAAACAAGGAAAACAAGGAAACCCCTTACAAAATAAATAAATAATCCCCCAGCAGAATCTTACCTCCTCCCTCCGCTTTCGTCACAATTTCCCTATGCAAAAGACCTCTGGTCGCCAATCCGGATGGCAGATCGAATTCTCGATGAAAAGTATCGGACTGGAAAAATGGCTGCCAGCGAAGCAGCAGTTCAAAGTACAGTGATTTCCCTCCGCAGCACAGCCAGCTACCCACTTTTCTCGGCAATTTTGCAGATTCCCGTTTTTTTGTTCTCAAAGAATGGAAAAAAATGTCCGTGGCAAGGTGGGGAAGCACTCACAACAAGATGGAGGGAAGAAGAGAGAGAAAAGCTCTCCTCATCACTTGACATCACAACAGAAGAGGAGAGAAAGAGAGCGGAGACAGACCAGCTGGCTGCAAAATCCGCCTGCTGCTTCACAACTCAGTGAAGGAATGCTAAAACGGACATGAAAATTATCGCCTGGAATCCAAATGGTAGAATTTAACAGACAGTGGGTGCAGAACCTATTGAGCCTCGTAGTCATTGACTTTACTATGTATATAATGGCTGGGTCCCATACGGAATAGATGAACGATTAGAATCCTGTCACGATTACAAAAAAAACTGTAATCGGTGTAATTATACCGTTTCTTCTCAGCCATTGCGCAATAAATAATTTATCCACGTATTCCTGACCAGGAAAACTTGCAAGATGAAAAAAGAGAGTAATAGAACAATAAAAGAGGCAAATAATTACGGATGGTCAGTCTCAAGGAGACGCAAGCCCACCTCCCAACATACAGAGAGAGAAAGAGAAAGAGAGATAAGACGGCGCGACGAGACATTCTTGCCCAGCTTGTTTGCTTGTAAAAAGAGAGAAAAATCCAGCCAAAATCATGATGATGACAGTACTACTCCAGGGCAAGTGCCCGGATTGCCAAGTGCCAACTGTCCGCGATGAGAGGCCAGCAAAAGTATTCATTACCTCACATTCCGCTGAGTGTGAACGGGTTTTGAATGAGAAAAAAAAATGAAATCCAGCTGTATTCCGAAAAAAGAAAAAGTGGTCGAAGCGAGATACTAGCAGTTCATGTGTGTGTGTCTGTGTGATAGCCTGGTAGGAAGGTCCGCTGTCCACTATGTAGTGCAGAGGAAGAAAACAGTGGCCAACACACATTCTGATGGAGCATGCTCCGGATGCGAGGATGATACGGATGCTCCGGATGCGAGGATGATACGGATAGCAATTGCGTGAGTGACAGAGAGAGAACGCGAGAGATAGGGAGAGATGAAGAGGGCCGCCAGCAATCTCAGATTACTATTCCGTAGAGCTTGAGGGTGTTCTCACGCGTTCTCTCCACCACAACCTCCAGCGGAATATCCTTCAGTTTGCTAATTTCGTGGGCAGTCACCAGAGCGATCCCACTAAAAAGGACGAAAATGTCTCACTCAGGTAAAGTAACAAACGTCCGGACCGAAAATGTTTCATGGCCCGTTGCTTACCCAGGAATGGCGACCTTCCGTGGTTGCTTGTCCCCTGCACTCTCCATTGGGAAGTTGCTCATCTAGAAAGTGATGATAGAGCATGAAGGAAACATCTCCCCTGTGAACAACCGGACGAAACTCGCACAAAGACAGACAGACAAAAACAATTACAGAATCAGCCCGTAGGAATGGCAAAAACTAAAAGTATCAATTGGGAGGGGGAGGGGAAGAGGGCGTCGGAACACCCAGTCTTCAGAGAGTTAACTAATCAAGTGCCTTTAATCAATTATAACTTAAGTGTCTAAGGATTTTTTGTTTAATCTCTTTTAGTGCTGGTACGTTTTAGCTTACATTTAGTCAATTTACCGGGAAAAACATGAAAGTGCGAGAGAAACATGCAACAACTGCGCGCAGCCACATGGTCCAGGACGGGAATGCTCCTCTTTCACTTACAGCTGCCGGAGTGTAGTAAGGCGCGTCAGTTTCCAGGAGAATTTTTTCCAGTGGCAACTGTTTGACAGCATCCCGCGCCATGAGATCTTTATTTCCGCCGATGCACGGCGTGAAGCCGAACGCCACCTTCGGGAAGTGATCCATCCATTTATTGGCCTCACTGAAGGAACCCCGGAAGCAGTGACGATGAATCTTCCAGTCGTGAGGAACATGCTGTAACACAGGGACAGAGACACGCCCCATCATTAAAAACGTCAGCCTCTCTCGCCTCCCTAATAAGGGGTAGGTAGACCAACCTGTGTCATAATATCAAAGCAGTCCAGCTCCGCCTGATTATTGCCTCCGTGGCCCTCGTCGTTGCGGCAGTGAATGACAATCGGGAGATTGTGACGGACCGCCATCTCCAACTGCACCTTGAAGACGTCCCGTTGACGCCTCTTCTTCTCTTCGTTGCTAATAAAAAAAGACGTAATACCCAACTCAAAAACGGTCAGAGCATTCCCAGAGAAGCAGGTTTCGACTCACTTGTTCTGCCGATTGTAGTCCAACCCAATTTCTCCGAGCCCAACCAGTCGGTCCAGCTCATTGGCCGTCCGCATGCTGTAGCTCATTCCCTGTTTGACGTCATCATTCCAGTCGTCGACAAAGTTGGGATGGCAGCCGTAAGTGAACCACAGCTCATTCTCCGTGCCCTCAATCAGCTTGCGGTACCAGTGGTCGTAGGACTTGAGGTACAGTGGCAGACAGAACACCTGGATGGAACCGCCGAACGACGGCGGAAACATCTCCGGAAAGCTGTTCCGCATGTCGCGGTACGTCTCGATGCCCTGGCTCTGGAGCTTCTTGATGGTGAAGCACCAATGCGCGTGGGAATCAATGAACTTGACGCCGCCTGGCAGGGGATTCCGGAAGAGCTCTTCGTATGGGCCCAAGTTGATGCCGCCCTGCGTACGGTTCCGGAGCGAGTTGGATTCGCTGTTGTTGCGATTCCGGGAATCGCGGAAGTTGTTCCCGTTGTTGTTGTTGTTGTTGTTCTGATTGTGGTTGTCACGGTTGTCGCGGTATCCCCCGTCGCCGCCTTGGTCGTAATCTCGTCTTCCACCACCGTCCTCGAAGCGTGCATTACGCATGTAGCCGGTTTGGATGACTCCGACACGGCCGCCACCAGCGCCACCACCCGGGCCGGAGGGTCGCAACACGGGCCCCCGGTTGAGTTGGAGGATTCCGGGGGAGCGGGCTTGCCTGCTGTCGCCGCCCAGTGCGTTGTTCATGTAGCCAGGCGACAGGTCCGGCCGAGGGGAGAACCGTTGACTGGGCTGCTGGTTCAGACTGTCCCGACTAAAAGGAAACAGAGAAAAGAATTAACGAAGGAAGGCGAAGAAGGTGTGCTTCTAAACGCAGACTCCTTGAAAAAGATTCGCCAAGTATGCCTATGGACTGTTACGCCCGACAGACAGTAAATCACTCAATGGGAAGACTCTAGAACAACAGCAAGCCATCCGAACTGCCAGCCTGCCACAGACATTCAGGCAATTAACGAAAACGACGAAGACCTGCGTCAAGATTAATGCGATAAAAAAATTGCCAATTTAATACTTGATAATATAACAGATAGATTAATTTCAAGCACAGAGAGTCAGATAATGGGACAGTCGCATGGACAATCATGGCCAATAGTGACGACGGACAGCGGGGCTCAATTTCCAATCGTACAAAAATAACCATACAAATCTTACCAGTACCGACATTAATTTCCATGCGGACAACAAATCTATCCACTGGTACCAAAAAGACCGACGAATCCAGGCTTGGCCTATTCATAGCCACTGCGTTCCCTGGCCTATTCCCGGCCACTTGCAATGCTAATCGCTGTTTAATTTACCAAATGATCGAAAGTGCGTTTTCTTACCAATATCCGATCCAAAATCTGATTTGTAATGGAGTGGCCTAAGTAAAAGCCATGCTTTCACGGCATGAGGGAGGATTTGGCGACATTATCTCATGACATCGGAAACTTTCTGGTGTAACTTCCGTTACAACCCGTAACTCCGCCCCCTGATTTTAAGACATATTTTCTGCTTATGCCAGTCGAT
>LRSR01013259.1:0-20410 GCA_001579985.1 Hypsibius dujardini
GGCATTTCCAATGCGCTCTGAAGACTTCTCTCTGCTTGTATTAACTACTTCCCAAGCTGAAATACATAACCAAATTCAGAGTGCATAATTTCTCTGCGAGTGCAACAAAGCCCAGAGGAGAAATCATAAGAACATCTGTAATATGAAGGGCTTTCCAATCATCGGCACACTCGTTGAAAAGCTGCTAGTTACAGTAGTCTGTAATGATTTGATAATAAAGTTGAACGCATAGCAAAAAAATTCCATTCGTGTATTCTAGTGGAGTTAATTAGTCTCGCACCAGATTTAATGCAGTTTTTTCCATTACCCGTCTAAAGAGTCACAATAACATAATCTCATTGTTCACAAATTATGTGGTTCAGAAATCGCTTAATTTTACGATATTTGATTATTCTTTTCTGGGTGTGCTTCTTACTATTACACTTAAATCTACTAACGTTGCCGGATAAAACTATTCATTTGCTTCCAATTTTCAACTCGTTTCGGACCGTTGTCAGTTCCGCTGTCAGTCGGCTAGAACGTCCTGTAACAGTTGTAACTGCCTATTTCAAAATACCTTCCAAACAAACAGACGAAATCTATCGTGAATGGATGGCCAACTTTCTTCCTATTATACCGTGTCACTTGTATATCGTTACCGATTCAGAGTCGGCGTCGGAAGTGGAAAGACTTAGAGCGGACTTTCCTAACGAAACAAAAGTAATTGTGAAATCGTTTTCGGACTTAATTGAAGCGAAAAGGTGAAAAAACAAATTAGCTAATTGATTCACGACCACGCCTGCTTACTTCTGCATTTCTCGGCCTTTCAGAATGACGATGTGGGTCGAGCAAACTCAACTCGATCATGAAAAACATCACACGCCGGAGTTGTATGTGATTTGGAACGAAAAAGTTCATCTGCTGATGGAAGCAATTGAGGAGAATCCTTTCGATTCAGACTACTTCTTGTGGACCGATATTGGTTGTTTTCGTGATGCGGAACGAGCTGAAAAGTTAACTTCCTATCCGGACACATACACAACTTCGTCACTGTTGGGAACGAACAACGTCTTCTTCCTGCAGGTTGGAAATTTCCGTCAGGAACATCAAATAATTGGCGAGAACGGATTGCCGATCAACCACTTTCAATACGATGTTTGCCTAGGCGGAGGGGTGTTCGGTGGTCATGCAAATGCCGTACGACAGTACAGCCAGCAGTACTACAAAACGATGGATCTCATGCAGTCAAATGGAATATTTATTGGAAAGGATCAGAATGTTATGTCCACGGTCGCAGTTTTGTATCCAAATTTGGTGAAGCTCGTTAAACCACAGTATTATCTCGATGGTGCCGATCCCTGGTTTTACTCACTACATTATTTCTCAAAGCGAACTATAAATGAAACTATCCCAGGTTAAAGTGTTGTTATGTGATTAACAAACCTTGGTTGCAACGGAACAACCACTTTCGTACCTAGCCTTGTTTTTACTAGTTAAGAAGTATGGCTACACATACCTAGCTAGCAAATAATTGAGATGCTAAAATAGGACAAATCACAGATCCCAAATCCATATTTTGCGGCGCAAAATACGCCAGGTCTTCCGAACTATGAATACCGACATATACCGGGTGCTGATAAAACTTGCAGCGGCTTTGATTTAAAAAGCTCGCCTTTTTACGTATTTGCTAGGGACTGACTGAAAACCATATGTGCTTTTAAGTGTCCTATACACCGAATTATTTCATCCTGAGCCATGGGTCTTCTTGAGTCGGTGCAAAATAAATTTTAGTCTTCGCTGATTTTAGGTACGTACTCTTAGCTATGATGTACACTAATGCTGTTCCAGATTTGCCGTCTTGGCAAACCGTATTGCGAGATAGGGTTTTCCAAACAAAAAGTGAGACACCGGTATAGTTCGAAACCCACTCCGTCTCAAATTTGTATCCTGCCATATATTTTCCCATAACCATAACTCGAATCTTTTACTTGTCTCAAATTTCTATGGGTAGAGCTGAATTCGTTTTGGGTTACGTCACGTTAATTAATCCTGGCTGTACCTCTGTTACCACCCAACGGAGGTGGTTTTCGTAGTATTTTTTTAGTGTTCGTATTGAGACCGGCAGCCGACTGCTTGCTCAAAATGTTTAGACTAAATTTTTTTGGGAAGGCGAATAAAAAGGAAACTCAAACGTTTTCGACGCTTACTTTATCTAAAAAATGAACATCAACGTCAAAATAAAGCATTTGCAAAGCAGTGCTTTTATATGGAACTGCTTGGTTTTTTATTGTGTGCTGGCTCGGGCATTTTCTGAAAACGACAAATTTCTAGTTAAAAACATTTTCAGTCGCACTACAAACTGACTGTGAACTAAAGGAGTGAAAGATCAATTTTTTTACAGTTCTATAAGAAAATAATCATATACAACTTCCATAGCCTCGTAAAAGGAAATATGCCAGCTTTGTTCCACGTCAGTTCAGTGGATTGGTGGATTAGTTTTAAGAAAACGCATCAGCTAATTAGTTACGGTAAGACAGGGTTTAATTTGAAACATAAGTTTTAATCAAAACTCAAGCGTTACGGTTTGGTACGGTTACTGCGTGCCGTATCGAAACCTCGTTACGCGTAGTGTAATGAGGTTCGAAACTCTGGGTATCTTATATCCGAACCGTACTACAGTTATAATTACCGTACGGTTCGTTAAGTTTCAGATACGGACTTGAAATGTACCTTAAGAGACGGTGCAAACGTGCATAACCTCGCCATTTCTTGCCATTTCTGACCCAAAAAGGGACAAAAACGAGTCTGGAGCGCATTCCAGCCAGAACAAAAATGCTAAGCCTCTCTCGCTCTCGCTCTTGCTTGCGCGAACGCGGCTACTCTTCTCTGACTGAGAAGAAAACTGAGAGACTGACTTTTCAAATGCGAAAATCATTTTTACAGACTTACGATTCACGAGCTGTTTGTGTATTATATTTTGTTGAAACAACTTAAAAAAATGGTTTTTGACACTCGTAAGACCATATAGAAACAGTTACAATACAAAAAATATGTTTTGATTTTTTAATATGATTTTGCTTTTATATGGCTTGGTAAATGCTACCTTGATTATTTTTTATATAGTCTTTAACAACTTTTTGCTGTTTTGAAATAGACAAAAACGTGTTTTCAGGAAAAGTGTTATTGAAGTGGCTCAACTTCAAGCTAAAAAAACAATAAAAGAAACCTATGTACGCGCTTTTAGTTGGTGCCACTATATTATGTCATTCTATCTTCACATCCAGTCATTAATGAGAATAAACAAAGTAATACATGAGTGAATTTAATTGAGTTCTGTGGAGGGCTGTTCGATTTTAAACTTCACCTTAAGAACCCAATTTTAGAGTAGTTAGACTTGAATAAGCCATTTTAGATCTCTTGATTGAGCGTCCTTGACGGCATCTAATTGATAACCTAACATGGGTATTAAAAATGCATTATCTATGTATAGGTCATTGGTTCGGCGAGTTACATTCCCGAAAGTATGACATCTGATGCCAAGTGCAGCTGTCGAAACAGAAATTAATATATGCCCACTTGATGGACAGGAAGAAACATGCTAGAATTAGAAAGTTTTATCACCGAATAGAAAAAATCTATGAACATTTACGAGCACAGCAAAACGAATTACTCAAAGGTTTTTTGTACACGAGTCCCCATGCCGGGGAAAATCGATCATGGTCATATTTGTTGCATATCCAGTTCATAAGAAGTTCCATCATCTGCTGCTTAGATTTCAAGCCGAAGTGAACACCGTCGAGGCCGTCAGCAAGTTGACGGCTAGCAATGTACAGGGAATCCCAGTAAATAATCCTTCTTCCCGAATTCGAGGCAAGGATCTCCTTTACAGCATTGTTATATGGTATCAGAGTGCCGCTTTTCAACCCTACTTTAAAAAAAGGATCTTTCGGACGATTGATGGTACTTTCATTAAGAATCGACTGAGGAATCCATATTATCTCCGTTGAAAGAGGTAATCGTTCCAGAAGCAACAGCAGCGCCTGAAAAGAGCTGAAAAATATTCAGTGATTAGTGCTGAAAAACATTGAAAAAGAAAAAAGCATTCCGGCCAAATAGCAATGTCTACATTTCTGTCTGTATGGACAAAATATATTTTAGTTGTTCGTTTTATTGTCATTAGTTCTTTTATCTTTTGGAATTTGAAATGGGATAACTTTGACCGTAGAGCAGGAAGCCAGCAAAACTTTAATTTTCAAAACATGGAGAAAAAGGGCAAAAATTTCTGAAATGTGAGTCCTCAGCGCGAGGAACAACTATATGAGCTCATGTCCTACTGCAAATCGAATTCCATTGGTTTAGGATGTATGAAAATAATTTTTTATGAGCACAGAAAAAGTATTTTCAGCCGTACATATAGACCAAATTATGTGTTTCTGTATTTTAATTGTGTATTTTGTGTATTTTTATGCGACAAACTTGTGTATTTGTGTAGTCTATGTATAATTTCAACCTTTCTCAATTCAGATGTGTCTGGTAAGTGAGAAATGACAAAGTACACGGAATCGAAAACTGGCTATGATAGATTCTCCTGGAAATTTTTCTTGGCAAATACGGAATACATTGGCGATTGAATTTGACCTTGCGGGAATGGCAAGCTTGTTGGAGGGGTGATAAAAAAGTTAGCAATAGCTTAAGCAATTTTTTCTGAGGCATTCTGGACTCGATGGGGAGGAAGTAGCAACGGCCTTGTCGGCCCACCAGTCGATCCACCAAAGTAAAATAGAAGATGCTGGAAGATCTATTAGCCTTGCGATTTCTTTATCGGGTTAATGCTTGGTAACCAACTTTTCCCCATGCATTACCAGCAACATGTTGGTTGTGGTAATACCGATTTGAAATAGGCATGTGGTGAATACTAGAGGACAACTTATCCCATTTTTGAATGAAGTTATTTCTTGTTGATACATTTTAGCCTTTCAAATCAAACCTTCAGAAACATATCATGGAAGAATACAACAGCAGTGAAACAGTTGTGGGAATTAGACTTTACTAAAAACTAAATTCAGGATGAAAATGCATGACCAAAAGTAATATAAGTAAAGAGCAGGCGCAACTACGTTTTTAAGTGGGAAGTCGAAACATCTGAAATCTAGAGTTTCCGACCTGTCACTCGTCGCTGACTTGCTAGGAGGCACAAGAGTGGGAAGTCTCGAGTCGGTGGGTTTTGAATGCATATTTAAACTGAAAGATTTTTAGTTTCCCCAAACAAAAATTAAATAGATATCAGTAGTGAAATTCATATAATCTGAAACGGTATGAACAGATTCACAAAGTACTTTTTCAGTTTGAAGAATCTTTTTTATCTTAATGCCCACAAATGGGTTGCACCAGTATTTAGCTTATTTAAAATATATATCCTAAATTTTGAAATTCTGGTTCGAAAAACATGAGCTGGAAGGTATTAAATCAGAGAAAATAACTGCAAAAACCAAACCCCAGCCTTGTTTTACGCTAGATATGCTAAGAAACATCTTAAGTGTTTTATGTTTAGAGCCAAATTATCCGCAATTTTCCTTTTTCGGAACGAAGATTTGCTGTTTTAAGGCATAGACCTGATTTTTCTGAATACAATCTTCATGGACGGCAAAATTTAAAATCGTTTTTACAATAAAC
This sequence comes from Hypsibius dujardini, assembly GCA_001579985.1. NCBI lineage: Eukaryota > Metazoa > Tardigrada > Eutardigrada > Parachela > Hypsibiidae > Hypsibius > Hypsibius dujardini. The sequence continues at coordinate 5,653 of LRSR01013259.1, forward strand.
TGAAATAGTTTTAAGCGAAAGCAATTCTCATCAGGTGCGATTCAGGCGCCTTAGCGTCACTTGGTGGCTGTTAGCAGGTGGGAAGTGGGGCTTACTGTTCAACCAGTTCAGTCCGGCTTGCCACTTCCCACCTCCGACTTGTGAAGTTGCGCCTGCTCTCTCATGTTTTAATGTTGTCACTGTTGAAACATCAGGATTTAAGGGACTTTCTTACCTTTTATATTCTAGAACACATTCAGACTCCGTTCGGTTGAATCTCGAGCAATCTCTTGCGTTCCATATACCCGAGCCAAGGATCAAGATATCAGGTAGCCAACAAGTCATGCCTATAATCCGGGTCAGAAATTGTATCAAAGAATCCTGACCAAGGTCAATAAAGGGGGACCATTCAAAATGAACATTAACGCTCGCAGATGGGAAAAAGTCGGCCCGAAAATCGTGCCTCCGATACCAATCCTCATTCACAATAAGCGAGGGGTTGGCAACCATGTCGCTGTCGTTTCCAGTTATTTGATGAATGAATTCGTCCCTCAGTTGCCTTATCCTGGAGTCTCCCGCAAACGCGACTATGGGAACTTTGTCCTTCTTCTCGGCAATATCCATCATGCACTGGACGTTTTCGCTGAAACGAGTTGTTACAATACCATTTGTTAATGTCCTGATACCAAACACATTTTTCGATACTTACTGCAAAGTTCGGTGACGCAAAGTGCATCCATCTGGTTCCCACAGTAAATGTGATGAGTTCGTTTGCTGTCGATATTTGCCTCCGGTAGAAAGAATACTACACGTGTAAGATGAACAATCTGAACCAGGTCTCTTCGCTGTGAGGTAGTAAAGGAAAAATTGCCAGATCAAAACGGCTAAAAGAATAAACCCAAAAATTCTCGTAATAGACCACCCCATTCTGATACGGGATCGTCTGACGTGAAAAAGTAACTCCATGGCTTGAAACATTCTTTTCGTAAAATTGAGATAAATTAGCTGCACAAGTCACTGCAACGGCAATCGTATGATACTAGTTGTTGATGAAAAGTTACTAGCAATCGATGCAATCGAGGTTGAAATCAAGTAGCGCTACAATCAAAATATTTCAGGAATATTTCCTAGAGGAATATTAGGGCTGCTCAGCGGTGCCATCCAATTACACGCTTCGGTTACACTCCGTTGCCACACTGAAAACGGTGGCACCTATGCACAGACAAATTCTTCTTCTGAAGCTCTTTAAAATCAACTGAGATCAATGAATTCTATTTTTCGATGTCAAGGGGCGGAGCTGTGAGAAACTTTCAAGGCAGACGGATATTTTCCGATATAAATTCCAGAAATGTTCAGTGTAATTTGCTCACGACGCTTAATAAAAGATCTTGCTTATGACAGCTCATGGCAACTTGGAGCCGGAGAGAAATGTTGTCAAGAAAAAGAATATAATCAGTCATTTTCCAATACTCAAAAATATTACAATCAAACACGGGGAATTTTGAGTATGGTAGTCAAATATTTTCAGAGTCTAACCAACGAAAATAAGAAACATAATTTTTTACATTTTCAATCAATTTTGAAAATTGTCTGGAGCGGCAAGGCAAATAAAAGTACTGCGGCGAATAAAACACAATTGTCAAATGGTCATTTGGGAAGCAGAGGAAAATGGGTCTTGCTTGAAATGACAGCAATCAGCTTCATGTAACTGAATTAAATTCAGAAACAGAATGCCATTATTTCTAGTTTCTAGATTGCAATTGTTTGGAAACAAGTGGTCAACCGGGGTCGGTTAAACACTGGCCTAGTGTTCATTGATTGCAAGCATTAAAATTATTAACCTTGATAAAGCAGTAATGCCGAAAGACGGCATATTTAACCCAAATTATATCTATCAATAGCTATCTCAAACTCTTGGTTGCTAAACCAGAGAACAACAAAATCCGCTTGGTTTCAGAAAATCAATTAAAAACTACGGTTTTAGATAAATTGTTCTGGTCAGAACCGACTCTAGCCGAACGAGCCTTTCTAGTTCGTACTAAAACTTAGAAATGTGTATGCATTTCTTCCGAAACAAAATTATCCCTCGTATTCAAGTACTTTTCATCGAGGTACACAAATGTGTATACAAAGATGTTCCGACCGCGATCTACCCACAACATGCCTTGTTCACGGATTGTATGCTTACGAGTAGCCAAGATTGTCCGAATATTATCTATTGACCATACATGACTCGGGCATTCTTTAAGCTTTTGTTTTGTTTTTCCCAAAAATTGCCTGACGGCTGGCTTTATTAGTGGACATCTAAACTTATTTCATGAAACTATAAAATCTTATTAGTATTTTCATCTTTCCACACATTACAGTTCACACATATTATTGGTAGTTTGTACAGCTCACAAATCACGTAATAACTAAATAAGCAGCAAGAAACACAGTCATTCAAGTTTAGGGCCCCTACAATGTCACTCAATTGCTAGGTCACAAAATCAAAAACAGCCAAGCAGCGAAAATTAGTTTAACCGCTGGGAATACAGTAGTTTGCAAATTTCTTCTGCTTTGGCAGACAAAACACACGCAAAAAATACAAAGTTGAGGCCAGTTAATGCATTAACGTGCTTTGGGGACCATTTTTTACGCGATATTCTTAGCGATTAAACTAGTTTTTGATGTTCGTGATGTTTTAGACCGTTTTTTTTTGGCATCGCAAATTTTTTCTCGGATTTTAAATTGCGTCGAGGTAAAAGCAGAAACTAATATTTCAGTAAGTCTAGTATATCGATGTCCAGAACCATTTTCTTTCTTGAAAATAGATATTACACAAACCATAAAAATGATGACAATAACTCTGTCGCTGTTTGCGATTTCGGCTTTTGAGCCAGCGCCACGTAGAATAATAAAGCGGAAAACTAAGCCCGAGCAAAGTTAAAGACAACGGACGACCGACTCTAGAGCAGGTAATCAATGTTAGAAAACAGTATCTGGTAAAACCAATGGACAGTAATTCTACTAAAAGGCAAATGCCATTGTGTTTGCCCATCCGTCCCTTGAGCAGCATCACTAACCCGCAATAATGATTTTCTACGTGATGGCAAAGATTTAGTTCCCTAAATCTGCTTATAACTAATGAAGACTTCTCCGTATTTTGTCTCGCCGGACCACACCCTCTAAGTGTGGCGACTGTTCATGTTTCGCCGAATGCTTCTTGAATTGTCCGCGTACGGTCCAGCGCGACTATAAATAGCGTTGCACACCCTTTATTCTCTACAGTTTCCTCTTTCACAATGCAGCTCTTTCTCGCCTCTTTTGTGAAACTCTATATTTTTTTCCCGTAACTTTTAACCCCCGCCTGCAAACATGCCGTACACCGCTGACAGGCTCAAACTCCTCCGCGTTCCCCAGCTGAAAGAAATTCTGGACGAGATGAGTCTCACCACCATCGGCCTGAAGCTAGACCTCATCGAGCGGATTGTCACGGACCAAGTCGATCACCAGGACGTCACTCTCTATATGAGCGGCCCTCCGGCAACTTCTGCGTCCGTCGGTATTGCTACAGCCGTTGTCATTCCCACGCCAACCATCTCACAGGACACCATTGCAGATCTGGTTCAACATCTGGAACTTCGCCCTAAAGCAACAAAGACTTTGGAAGATGCCGGGTTCACATCGGGCTCTGATGTCAAGCTAATGACCAGCGAGGAGGTCGGATCCCTGGGCCTACTCTTCGGAGACGTGCTGAAAATTCGGCAGTGGCTGGAGTCGGCGAAACCCATAACCCAGATCATGCACTCCCACCCGCTCTGCTCGCTACCCCCCAGCAGTACTACCGTCCTGCACCCTTGGCTCTTCCAGGTGAGTCTGACCACGATTCAGACGACGACACTTTCGAAAGCGTTTTTCTATATAAACATGCACGAGATTTACCACGTCCCCACGAGTCAGTCAACCCAAAAAATGGTACAGGCGACAAAAAAATAGCAGCCTTGAGCATCTCTCTAAACGAGTTTTCGTGGAATCTCATGAAATCCTTTTCCGATTGAACGTTTCAAACGACGTGACAAACATCCGCAAAGAATTTACCGAGTACCTCACCTTCCTCTCATACAAACGTTTAGATTACGTTGATCAGGCTATCCTCAAATTTGATGACGAATTCCGCCAAGAAATCAAGCACATTCGAGGTTCTCTTTCAGACAACGATGCACGTCGTACGTTGTGTAATTGACATTTTCATTCTCAAACACGTATCGGGAATCGCACCTCCAGTGTCACGTACAACCAGCGCCCCTATCTTCAGCGCACGCCCTTTGGAGTGGCGGGGCCAGGCAACCCCGCGAGTTCCAAAACCTGCAACAAATTTCAGACTGGCGACTGTTGAGGGCCCTGTTACTTCGCTCACCGCTGCAACACCTGCAACGAAAACCACCGAGGTAGCGCCTTCCCGAATCAGCGTCCAGGGGGAAAACACAACCACAATCATGGTCAAATAACTCATTCACACAGGAATGGCCAAATCTTCTTTTGATTAACGGTGGCGGATTTTTCGACACTTTCTCGACAAATTCCTTCTTTTATAACGTTGTCGGCAGAGACGTAAACTGTGACCTCTTTAGGCTGCTATTTAGGCTGCTATTCTCTTGTCCCCTCAAAACCAATACGTATTCACTCAATCGGAGCCGTAAAAAAGAAAGGCACGGGTGTACCACGCCCAATCACAGACTGCAGCAGACCACATAACGATTCTTTGAATTCTCATATTACGCACAATACCTTCTCGTTGAATCAATTGATGACGCCCTCTCCTTGAGCAGTCCAGGGTGTTTCTACGCAGTGGTGGATATTGAATCTGCTTTTTGTTGGGTTCCTTTGTACCCACCCCACCGTATGCTTCAAGGCATCAGGTGGGCCTTTGATGGCGAAGACCCACGTATTTTGTTGACAATTTTTTTTGTTTCGGTTTAGCTTGTTCACCGTTCATTTTCTCTCGCATCTCAAGCGCAATCGCTCGAATAATGCGCCGAGAAGGTTTTGATATTACGTGCTTTCTGGATGATTTTTTAATAGTTGCAAAACCATACGAAGGTTGCCAAAGAGCTTTGCAAAAGCTTATCAAATTGTTGCATACGTTAGGGTTTGCCGTGAAGTGAGATAAAATTCAGGGACCGACACAGAAACCAAGTACCTCGATCTATATATTGATTCAGTAAAGTGTCGTCTCGAATTACCATTGGATAAGTTGGAAAAATTAATTTGTCTGTCAAACGATTTGCTGGGAAAACGTAAAGTGTCAAAAAGAAAAATGCAAGTCATAGTGGGCCATATGTGTTTTGCTGCACGGGCCATTTTTGGAGCCCAAACTTTCAATCGTGTATTTATCGATTTGTTGAAAACGTTGCAGCAACCAGAACATAAAACTCGAGTTACACGCGTCTTAAAAAATGAAATACGTTGGTGGATAAAATTTTCTTCGAGCCTTAACGGCCTTTGCCCGTGCATGTTGGGCGCTAAACGTGAAAATGTAAAAGTCAGAACTGATTCATGCCTTTCTGGGTACGGTGCCGTTTGGAACAATCGATGGATCGCAAGTCATTAGAGCTCGACGACAATGCTCTCTATCTCAAACCCTTTTCTTCAAAATTTTGTAATTGTTTCGAATTCTGATATTTCCTTACGTGAAAACATAAACTTTCTGGAATTGATTGCTGCATGTATTCCCATTTTAGTCTGGGCACCCCTTTTTAGAGGCAAACGTATAATAATCGAATCAGATGACTCGTCCACTGTTTCATTTTTGCAAAGAGGTACAACAAAAAATTCGGCGGCACTCACGTGGCTCGAACGCGTCTTTTACGCTTCAATCGAATACGATTTTCATGTGACTGCGGTCCACATCCCCGGTGTTTTAAACGTGTGCCCCGATGCGCTGAGCAGAATTTCAATTGACAGTAAATTCGAAAACGTTTTTCTAAAAAATTTTAACTACCCATTCCCGGGGCTACCACTACCGGACTTTTCAATTTTTAGAGATTCCAAAACTCCAGCAGCTGGAAAAGAAATTGAACGGTTTATTAAAAGCATCGATGGCGAAAACGACGCAACAGACTCAGAAATCGCAATGGAAAAATTTTCAAAGCTTCTGTCAATCGGATAATCTACGATCCCTTTCAGATGGCGACCTTACTATCTCTTTATACGTTGCTTTTTTGTCGCACTTTCGCTCAGACGCCACCTGCAGACCGCTCGAGTACTCTACTGTGAATAATTACGTTGCAAGTTTGAAGAATTTTCATGTCCTTCACGGATACCCAGAGCCAGACTTGACACACCCACGTATTTGCATGGCCCTCGCAGGCCTTGAAAGTTCTCGAACCGAAACGCCAAACAGAAAAAAAGGCGTGGACCTCTCAATTTTACGTAAGTTACACGGTGTCTTAAGCCACGTGAACATCAGTGAACGTCCCAGTTTCTGGTGTGCCTGTTTGATCCTCTTTTTCACCATGTTACGGCGAACGAACGTGTTTAAGGCACCTAATGCTGGCTCAGCGGTACGATGTTGCGACGTTATTATCACAGCAAATTGTCTTTCGTAACGTATTCAAAGAATTAAAACGTCACGTTTCAAAGGGGGACGTTTGATATTCCGCTCCCACGCCTGGATGAGCAGTCGTTTTGTCCCACGCTTTCCGTATTGAGTCTTCTGAAGGCATCGCAGCTAATGCTACCAAAATCACCGCTTCTTTCAACTATCCACAACGGCAGTCAGCAACCCTACACGGCACAGATGTTTTCCACCACGCTCAAGCACCTCCTGAAAACGGCAGGATACGAGCCACAACACTTCTCCATCCAATCGTTCCGCCGGGGAGCCGCAACGTTCGCCGCAACAGCCGGAATCTCCGAAAACGTCATTAAAGCGCAAGGAACCTGGAAAAGTTCCTGCTACGAACGCTACATCGACCGAGACGTCGAACTGCGCCAACAATTCGCCGACCAAGTGAAGGAGGCCTTTTCCCGCACCCTCTCCTGACGCGCTTTTGGGAATTTCGGGGATTTGTGGCCGTTCCGCGGCCGGGGTTCACCTTCGGTATCAATGATGCCAATAAGGAATAAAGACCTTTCTCCCCTGCCCTTGGTTATTCTGTCTGCTTCCGTCGGAAATAGTTATATTTGCAAATTAATTCTAAAATTAAAGTCTAATCAAATCCACTTCACACGCAAGTCATGCTTACTTTCCAGTTCTTTTCAGGAGATGTTTGCTCAAGACTACAGTCGTCCCCACATTTTGTTCCAGTCACGTGCTTCTTATTGCATAAAAAAAAAAGACTCCTCCCCCAAATGCATACTGTCACTGTGTCACACTGTACTAACAAGGGAGTATTTACTTGCGTTAGTTTGAGATCGGGCTCAACTTTTTTTATGGATACGTAATATCAAACTATGATTTTAGAAAATATGACTGGTCCCCCACAATTCCGTTTGAGATGGGAAAAATCGGAGAAGATTCCTATTGCGACCGTCGCTTTAATGCTCTCGCAATAACGTTGATTGATTGATTTAACACAGTACAGCACTGTAACGACGCAATTCTCAGGCGCAGTTAGCCGCGCCCCGAGCTGTTTGCCCACCACTCCGTCTGAATTGCTCCAAACATTTTATTCCAAACATTCATCGTTAAAATCTATCGTTTCTGTTTAAAACGCTCATTTTTTTTACCAAAAACAGAAGAAATACAGTTTTGGAGCGCTGGTTTTTGTCTCTGAGATAAATGAAGAGGCTACCCTTTGCTGGTGGCTAATGTAAGAGCTTGCTTTCTCGATTGATTGATCTCTTAATCGGAAATGTTTGAAGATCACTAAGCATGTGGACTGCTGGTAAGTTGTTTGATTGAAGACTGAGGCACATTTTAGTGGGTAGATGGTTTTTTACACACACGTGAGACCATATATATGAGAAACGCAGTTTGCGTTGCTCCTTAGAATCGCATCGCTACAGTAATGTTCATTAACGAAAATGTTTCATCAGCAATCTTTTTCACTCCAACAAATCACGAATAAGCAATTTAATTATTCGGTTGATTTTCTGATGATTTTGACAGAATGGTTGTTGCAGATTTTGCAAAACCTTGTCGTTGTGGTATACCGTTGTTGTTTTATCAGTTGCGGCTGGTGTACCGAAATTCCCTGCTTTAACTGTTACTGGAACGGATTTGAAGATGCCAGTTACCATTTCTGTGGCCCTGACTCGTTTGTCGAATGATTTGCGCATCGACTTTTCTTTGCCTGAACCGTTAAATGGGTATACGAACAAAGTATTTTTCGTAATTCAATCAGTCAATGTCATGGTGAAAGCTTTAAACCTGCTGCCGCAATGAGAATCTTCCCCAATTTTCTCCATCTCAAACGAAATTGAGGGGGACCAATCATATTTTTAAAATCATGGTTAAAACTACCAATCTGCTTCAATGGTAATTGCACCCGTCACATATCATGCACAGCTAGCGCCAATTCCGATGGAGTTTGCTTTCCTTGAGTCGTAATCAATAATTTAAAAGAAAAAAATGTTGTCCAGAGAGCAGTAAACTTTCAGACAGCGGTAGAAACAGCTATTTGGTGAATTTGAAACAAGTCCTACAGACTTAAATAACATTACTGTACGTGCGACTTGACAGGATCTTGCCCCAAATAAATTGTGATAGTAATCTTTTGCGCAATTTGGTTTGCCATGGACGACATAAATTTAGTAAATAAAATGAATAATTAATAAAAATAGGTTCTTTCGTTCTGACGGACGGACGGAGGCCTAACAGGCGCAAGAATGTTGGCAGCTAGGTCAAGATACCATATCGTGGTGGCATTGCTTTTTCAGTTGTGAACGATCAATGTAAAATTGCGTATAAGCCACACCACGAGATTGAAGGCCATTCATTTGAATGATGAAATGTCGACATTTTGATTTTTGGAATTTGGAACTTGCGTGGAATTTTCCCTGATTTTGTTTTCGATTAATAAGGCCCGATATTTTCTCTCTGTCTTTCTGTTTTTCAAATAATCTCCCCTTATCAATAATGTGTAGTCAAATATACAGTGTATCTGACAATATTAGTTATCACTCAAACTAGAGAATAATTTATGTTTTCCACAACGTCCCCAACGGTTTTTTTTCTTCTTGTGTCAAAAAAAAAATCTAAAAAACCATCAGCCCATCTTAAACTTTGAAATTTTAGTATACTCCGGTTGCGGTCAATGAAATTCGAGATTTTACCAAAAAACAATTTCTGGCACCACACCGACTTAATATCTATATCAGAAACTATTAACTATAATTCAGGCTGGTTTGCCTAGTGCGGACTTCATTTCTGGACTAACTTTAAAGTTTATCGATGAGCACACCAGCCAGCCGATTTTACTGCATTACCACTCAAGGGAAAGAGAATAATTTATTCTTTAAAATTTTCAGAGAATGGGTTTTTTCCACATTTTTTTACGGCTACGACCAAAGTAAGAAAGGCGATTGGCTCTCAACGATGTTCTAGATTTTCCAATTTTTCCCTGCTTGTTGGACAATCTCAAATTATCTATTCAAACTTTCGAAACTTCGTTAACATTTTTTAATGTGTTTAAGCATTTGTTCGGGAAGCAAGACCATTTTTTATGGAGGCCTCATTGTGAACGATAACAGTCTTCCGATTTCGCAAAATAATTCCTGTAGCCTACTGGATCACAAAGCTCCTTAAACATTATTTGTTTACATGTGCTCAAGTAGTCCGTACGCATGCTAAAACATACATTTTTTTGACGGCAAAATCATGACAAAGATCTCCTAAAGTAAATGGGTAAATAAATCACGCACAATTTGCGACACGGGTGCAACGAGTTATCAGAATTTAACTGAACGCTTCTTGTTCTTCTTAATGGAGCAAGTGACTGATAAAAAAGAACGAAATAACGTCGACAAAAAAATGTCTTGCCTGAGCAAAATTTTGGCCGCTCTGCAGTGCGTAAAAAAACGTAGGTCCACGCAAGAAAGCCGGCTCATGGAGTCGAGACCTATTGGCTTTGTGGACGGATATGGGCATATTTCATCGGTTTTGCCATTGTGCTAGTAAAAATAATACACTTTGAACTAATTACTACAACCATTCATCCCATATCTTAATAATTTCAGAAGTGAATAAATGTCTCAAGTGTTTTTGCTTGTGATCGACTGACTGGAAAAACAGCTGAGCAGGATACCACCCGAGGAGTGGTCCAAATTGTTTTTTTTGCTACGACGATATGCAAAACCCGATATCGAAGAAACATCAAATTACATGTATCAGCAATATCCTACGAATGTCATTTTCTAACCATAATATATTAGAAATATCTCCGTTCGCATAGGTGTAACTTTTCTCGTTTAATAGCGGTGAAGGAATATTTCCTGCCATCCTTTGTGGGGCCCTATTGATCAATGTCACGGCAATTGAAAAAATTCTTAACACAGAATCATTTTGATGTGATTCAACAATTGAAGAGGGTGTAGAAATGCTAAAAGGTCATAAAGTCAACCACTGGGGCCCTTAGAAGGCCTGAAAACAGGTCTAATTTATAAGGACTAAAAAACTGTGCATTAGCCAGTATTCAATCAGACAATTTTTCATAAGAGAGACAAATGGACCACATTAGAACCTAGAATGACGTGAGTGATATGTGATAAAATCAGAAAAATTACAACGTCAACAACGTACGGTAACGTCATCAATTAAGACAAAACTGGCAATGTGGGGAAACGTGAAGCAACGTGAAGCAACATCAGCAACGTGGAATATTATCAGCAACGCGGACTGATATCGGCAACGTCCGGAAGCATTAACAACGCGGGACAACGTCACCAACGTAGGACAAGATCAACAACCTAAATCAAGATTAGCAACGAAGAAAAAAGTAAACGACGCTGGGCAACATCTACAACGCCAATCAGTTTGAATTGTATGCAGCTGCAGAAACAAAAAAGCATCATAAAAAAGGGTCATTTTTGTTTCAAACCTCAACGTTGTGTGTAGGCAAAATATCCCGCTTCGCAACATGTGAAAACGCGTGCATGAACAATATCTATTGCCGGTCTCGTCCTTAATGTCGTACAGGTATCCATCGTTTTTTGTGACCAATTCGTAGTAGCACGGCTTTTTCTGATCACTGGCGTCTGTTTGTGAGGTAAAGATCATTCCGCTTTTGAGGCGCGTTTTATTTTATCTTTGACCAGCGCGCCCGTGATATCACTATTGTTATCTCCTGTCTCCTGCTGGGAGAGTTTTTTAGGTTCGACGAAACATTTGATTGTTGTCGTAATGGTGGTAGTTAATCAACTAACAAACGCGTTCGTTCCTGTCACACTGCGCATTTGATTAGAAAAACTGCTCACCGACTTATATATTCTCTGCCGCCTATTCGGGCTTAAGTCTCGGAAAGAGTTTGAAATGACTAATTCCGCGCTTCACCAAAAGGTCCTTTTGAACTTGGTGGACTGAACAGTGGCCTTGCACAATGTGGCCGGAATAAATATTGACGCCTTCTTTCTGGCAAAAACTTTGGAGAAGACTTTTTGAGGAGATGGTTTGTCTGCCACCTATTCGACTGGATGTACTTGCTGAGATCCAGTGATCCGGATAATTTCTTGTTCTGACATTGACATCCCTCAGCTTTGATAGCGTGGATCTCCGGAACTATGATGATCATCAATATTGCGACTAACCATAATGGGAGCTAGCTGGTGAAATGTTTGATTCCAAACCCCTTCGGTTGATTCCTATGCCTCGCTGATTTCCGCATTGCGTATTCTTATTCCGCTTGTTCTGGTTCCACTTGCTTTTCCCCCAACTCCGAAGCTCCCGTCTTCCGATGTTCTCTTGCTCTTCTAGTGTGGTTTATTAGAGATGTTAGAGATGAGTAGTTTGACGTAGTGGTTTTACTAAAAACTCCGGGCTGTTCTCACGTTCCGGTGATTTCTCCATTATTGGAGCAGCCGCCATTTGGTAGCTGATTTCTGTGGAGGCTGGAATTCGTTGCTTGTAGCAACCTTCCGTCTTTCCGGAATGAAGTACCCCTTCTCCGTTAATTCACTAATTTGTGACACTTCGGCCCACCGACGCGTTGCACAGAACCAACCGTCGAATTCGTTGGGGTATCTTATTGTTAGCTTTTTGCTGCTGATGGTACCTTTCGTGCATGTGAAAGTCGTTAAGTACGTTAGCCCGAGCGAGACCAATTTGCTTAATTCTAGGACTCTGACTTCGCATAGGGTGGTCTTCTGCGTCAGAAAACAGGCGGAATAATTCAACCAGAAAGCCATGGCAAAACATGGCACATCTCAATAGCATTCCTAATTAACGGCGGCTGAGTAGTGATTTGACTGCATAGCAAGAGAAAGGGTTTGAACTTTAATTTAATGTTTGTTTCAAGGTTTGAATTAATGTGTATCGCCGCAGTGAAATGCAAACACTACGTTTTCAACTCTATTCTAAGTTCAAGGTTAATATCCAAATTCCTCAAAAAACAGTTTAATGATCTTCTGGGGATGATAGAAGACGCTGATGTCAATGACCTAGAGGAACACGAGCAAAATTCAGGTGATGCTGAAAAAAGGACGTGGAGAGCGAAACAGGAATAATCAAATACGTAATACGATTTGCAAAAGCCGATTAAGAATAAGACCCGCCAATGCGACATATGATTGTTCCAGTCCGTGAATCTGCTCCACAAGCGCTGCTGGACGTCCAGGCTGATGGTGTTTACTGTCAGAATCATCCTGCAGCAGCGGAAGCGGATGAAGAGGATGAAGATGACGACGTTGAAGAAGATGAAGACGACTTGGAGGATGATGAAGATGATGAGCTAGATGTTTTCGATTCTGATGACGAGGAGGATGAAGAGGATTTCGAAGAAGAAGACGAGGAAGACGTTTCGGATGACGAGGAGGTTGAAGAGGACTTCGAAGAAGAAGATGAGGAAGACGTTTCAGATGAAGATGATGAGCTGGATGTCTTCGATTCTGATGACGAGGAGGATGAAGAGGACTTCGAAGAAGAAGATGAAGAAGTAGATTCAGAGGATGAAGAGGACGATGAAGACTTAGATGAGGACGAGGACGATGAGGATTCTGATGAAGTGGAGGACGAGGACGATTTGGATGACGATGAAGATGACGACGTCGACGACTTAGATGACGAGGACGAAGAAGATGATTCAGACGATGACGAGGACGATGAGGACTTCGATGAGGACGAGGAAGATGAGGATTCCGATGAAGTGGAGGACGAGGACGATTTGGATGACGATGACGAAGATGAGGATTCAGATTTGGACGAAGAAGATGATGACGAAGAAGATGTTTTTGATGAAGATGATTCAGAGGATGAAGATGACTTTGAAGAGGACGATGAAGTAGATGATGACGAGGAAGTTAAAGACGAGGAAGATTTCGATGACGAAGACGAAGATGAGGATTCAGATGAAGACGAGGATGAAGACGATTTGGAAGAAGAAGAAGATGACGAAGAAGATGTTTTTGATGAAGATGATTCAGAGGATGAAGACGACTTTGACGAAGACGATGAAGTAGACGATGACGAGGAAGTTGAAGACGAAGAAGATGTCGATGATGACGATGAGGACGACGATGTGGAAGAAGACGATGACGTTGAAGATGAAGATGAAGAAGAGGATGTGGAAGAAGACGATGATGTTGAAGATGATGATGAAGAAGAGGATGTAGAAGACGACGACGACGTTGAAGATGACGAAGACGTCGATGATGACGATGACGAAGAGGATGTCGAAGAAGAGGATGACGTTGAAGATGACGACGATGTCGATGATGACGATGAAGAGGAGGATGTGGAAGATGACGACGAAGTTGAAGATGACGAAGATGTGGATGACGACGATGAAGAGGAGGACGTCGAGGACGACGAAGACGTTGAAGATGACGAAGACGTGGATGACGACGACGAAGAAGAGGATGTGGAAGAAGAGGAAGACGTTGAAGATGAGGAAGAAGTCGATGATGACGATGAAGAGGAAGATGTGGATGAAGATGACGAAGTTGAAGACGATGATGAAGAAGAGGAAGTAGATGAGGATGACGACGTTGAAGACGATGATGAAGAAGAGGACGTGGAGGAAGAGGACGACGTTGAAGATGACGAAGACGTCGATGATGACGAAGAGGAAGAGGATGTTGAAGAAGAGGATGATGTTGAAGATGATGAAGATGTCGATGACGACGATGATGAGGAGGATGTGGAAGATGACGACGAAGTTGAAGATGACGAAGATGTGGATGACGACGATGAAGAGGAGGACGTCGAGGACGACGAAGATGTTGAAGATGATGAGGAAGTCGACGATGACGATGAAGAGGAGGAAGTGGAAGAAGAGGACGACGTTGAAGATGATGAGGAAGTCGATGATGACGAAGAAGATGAAGATGTGGAAGAAGAAGACGATGTTGAAGACGATGATGAAGAAGAGGACGTGGATGAAGACGAGGACGTTGATGATGACGATGAAGAAGAGGATGTGGAAGAGGACGACGAAGTTGAAGATGACGATGAAGAGGAGGATGTGGATGACGACGACGACGTTGAAGATGACGATGACGTCGAAGAGGACGACGAAGAGGAGGATGTTGAAGAAGAGGACGACATTGAAGATGAAGAAGATGTCGACGATGACGATGATGTCGACGACGAAGATGAAGAGGAGGACGTCGAGGACGACGAAGACGTTGAAGATGACGAAGA
>LRSR01013261.1:0-11470 GCA_001579985.1 Hypsibius dujardini
ACCGGAGTAGAAGCAGCCGACAAAGCTGCCGCGAGAATATATAGCGCAGTAGGCTTGCGACAATAGCTTAAAAATTTATGAAGGCATTGAGCAGAAACAGCGCAAAAAAATTTCAGAAGTGGTGGCAGAATGTACGGTTTGTGATTATCGACTAACGTAGCATGGTTGCCAGCCAAATGTTAGTCGCCATCGACGAGAAGTTACTCAAAGCTGATCCTGCCAGGCAGAAATTGGTTTTTGAAAACCTGTCAGTGGCTTTAATAGGGGATCATTTTTCAATTCCCCCCCCCCCCCCAGTTTTGGACCTACCTTTATACGGTATATCGCCGCCTAATGCTGTACCGGATACGTTAACTGATCATCTTCTATATCGCAAGTTCAATTATGGAATGTTACTAATATAAATAAAATTTAAATAATGAATTTGGCATTTTATCATTAATTGTATAGTCTCTTTATATCATTATTATAGACCACACCTCTTTGCTTCTTAGCTCCTTAGGCCCCTGTGTTTAAGTGAGTAGTGAAGATCCCTGGAAACATGCAAATCACGCCTCTGCACACTAATTATTGCTCAATGAAACTATTGAGAAATAATCAATTATTGCTCAATGAAACTATTGAGCAAAAACTAATTATTGCTCAATGAAACTATTGAGCTTAAATTAATTGTTGCTCAATGAAACTATTGAGCAAAAATTAATTGTTGCTCAATGAAACTATTGAGCAAAAACTAATTATTGCTCAATGAAACTATTGAGCAAAAACTAATTATTGCTCAATGAAACCATTGAGCTTAAATTATTTATTGCTCAATGAAACCATTGAGCTTAAATTAATTATTGCTCAATGAAACTATTGAGCAAAAATTATTTCATTGAGCGAAAATTCGAAAACCTTTTGACACGGCGGGCGTTCCATAGTACTAAGGGAAAAAAGCTTACTTTGTAAATAAATAAGTCAAACCAAAAAGTGTTATTTTCAAACAGGAGAGAAATGCAAAAACACCACGTCAATCATTCCAGGAAGTAGGAATGTCACTTACTCTGCGCTTTCCACCGGGGACGTGGAGATGGAATTGAGTCATGGAATGGATTGGAATGGATGGAATACAATCTACCATGAATAGCTGTGTGGAATGGAATGGACTTAGCCGTGTTGGTAAAAGTGTTTTGCGAGCTCAATGAATGGGCTCAGAATTGGACGGTTTTCCGGCTTCCTTGTCTACGAATTCGGTGTAAAGTAAATGCATAGGTATTTAATATTCCGCTAACCTGCAATAGTATTTGTGCTGCATTTAGTTGAATAGTTGTGTCAGTGCGAGAAATGGCTGATATCAAAGCACGGTTGAAACGCGTGAAAGAACTCCTTGACGCACAGGATTGGCAGAAGGCCTACGACATCGCGGATCGGATAGTCAGCGACGATCCCACAAGCATTCACGCTAGGTTATTTCTCGGCAAGGTACGTGGAAAGGCTAAATGCAGCTTATCAAAATTACGACAGTTTGCTTTTCGTTTGTTGTCTGGAAATTCGTTGGTTGATTAGTTATCTAGCCTTAACAGATCAATCGAGCACTAGAATTATTTTCTCTCCGGTGCACAAAGACGAAATCAACCAATCAATCGATTAGTAGGTGTAGTTTGTATTCGTTTCAGGCCTCGATGGAGTTAGAGAAACCGGATCGTGCTATCGAATGTTTCCGCACGGTGGCCAAGTCTCATCCGGACCAGGCGGCCGCGTGGCAGGGCATCATTGTGTTCTACGGGAAGTACAAGAAGGTGGAAGAGAAGAGCGATGAGCTTCGAGAGGCGTTCAAGCGCTGCCTGGATGGCTTGCTGGGGGAGGAGGAGAAATTGCGGCCGAAATTGGTGGAGTATTTGGTCGGTTACTGCCGACAGGCCTTCTTGTCGGGTACGGGAAGAAGCATTTGCAACTTTTGGCGGAATGTTCACTTCAGATTCCCAAATAAATAACAAACTAATAAACTAAACTAGCGAAAACTGTAGTCGACTGAATATTAGTTTTACGTCAATGTAAATTAGTGTTTTGTTAGTTGTATTTTATTTATTTATTTATTTTTATTACTAGGTCATAAATTGATAACTTGATTATTACAAGTTACAATTTAATTTAAATCTTGCAGGTGACATGGAAGGATTGCAGTCGTATCTGGAGCGGTTGATTCGAATGGCCACCGGCTTCACTTTCAAGGACGCTAGAGTTGAAGGCCGCCAGAAGCTCCTTCGACTGATCATACCCCACAAGTATGTGACGGATCTCGCGGCGCTGCCGGAACATCAACGGGATTTGGTTTTGACCACATTCGAAGAACTTCTCAGTGAATTTGACCAGAGCAGCCTCGATCAGTACTATCCACAGGTATTGTCTGCTATATTAGCTTTCTTGGGATGATTTTCTGCACGATGTCTGCATTTCGGCCTGCTTATTTGTTTGCCTATCTTTGCGATGTGTCGTCTGTTTGTTTGTGTGTACATGTTTCTGTTTGTTTGTCTGCTTGTCTGTCTGTCTGTCTACTTATGTGGCTATCTGCGTGATACACGTCTGACCCGTCGGTTTTTTCGAATCTTTTGCTCTCTGGTTGGTTTCCTGTCTATGTTGACTGAAACCATCTACCTCTCTCCCCATTTTCTGGTCTGTTTTCTCTGACTGAATCTCTGCTCACGTGTCCGTTTGTGCATCTATGGAATCCTATGTCTGTCTATCTGTTTGCGATTGTCTTCCTAAGCTTCGGTTTGCTTACGTTTCTGTCCTCTTCTTCCCTTAGGAACACCTGAACACGCTGCTTCGGCTCGGGCGAACCAACGAAGCGGACCGTTTCGCACGTAACTACATTGAGCGCTTCGAGACACACTTCGCCGTTTCCGTCATTGTAATGGCCGCCATTCGGCGAACCCTCATTGCCGGCGTTCTTGCCGAAACGGACCGTGGTGACTGGGCGTTGCAGGACAAATTGGCCACCATCGAGGCTCAGCACCCACTCGTCCGCATCGGGAAGGCCATCGTGGCCTACCGAGAGAATAAATTTAAGAAAAGTGCGGAGCTGTTGGAGAAAGCCCTCTCACCTGGGAAAGGCATTGCCAGTCTCTCGCCGGCTTTCAATGTGCCATACATGGCGGATATTCAACTGTATTCGAAGAAGTTGCTGGCGATTTCGTGGATTTGTCTTGGCGGGGCGGAAAATTGGAAGCGGGGCGTGGAGCTGTTGAAGGAGGTGGAAGCGGCGAGGCTGCGGGATTGGGAAGTGTATTTCTACGAAGGGTATGGACAGATTGAGACGGTGGGTGTGGAGGAGGCGGAGAAGACATTGGCCAACGGATACCATCTTTACGCTGCGGACAAAGATGCCTTGACGATTCTCGGCGGATTGGAAGCGTTGACTGCTCTGGAAAGGAAGGATTATGAGCGCGTGGAAGCTCTGTACGTAATTTCAACTAAAATCCAAATGATGAGATTG
The DNA here is from genome assembly GCA_001579985.1 of Hypsibius dujardini. Classification (NCBI taxonomy): domain Eukaryota; kingdom Metazoa; phylum Tardigrada; class Eutardigrada; order Parachela; family Hypsibiidae; genus Hypsibius; species Hypsibius dujardini. Next base: position 3,479 of record LRSR01013261.1, read on the forward strand.
ATTTGGTTGCATAAATGATTTTAAATTGTTTATTACAAAAACATTTGAACTTGATTTGGTTGTAAAAAAATAAGGTTAACAATTTCATTTGTATTTAACTGTAGTTTTATCTAGACACTAAATTATCTACTTCCGGATTTTCTTGAGTTTCTGCCGAAATTGATTTTTTTCTTTTTTTGTTTGTTTGCAAATTTCATGTGGCAGTTTTAATATTTTGATGGGTTTAGCAGTTTAGCATTTTAAATAACTTATGTCCGAAATTTGATTTTTTGTCCATGTTTGATTTGCTGCATTCAAAATTGATAATTGATCAATTTAATTACTTCCACGCATTTTATCGCCAGAGTTAAACTAAAACTGCACCCGTTTGTCTTTAATTCCAAGATTGTCGAGTCAGTGTAATTTTCTGATGGTGACATGTTTTTCACAAGGTTTTTGTGTTTGCCCTGTAGTAGCGAGAGTGCCTTGCTGTTGGAGGAGAAAAATCATTTGATTCACTACGCGCTCTTCCGCTGCCTGTGGGACCTCCGCCGTCGGGACCCCCGTCGATGCATCTATCATCTCCAGCGATCTATTGATATATATCCCGACTTCGCGTTGCCTCATTTATATTTGGGCTTTTATATCTGGAGAGAAAATTCGGATGCGGAGTAAGTTGTCAGTCTTTCTGTCTGTCATTCGCTTAGTTGTCTTTTTGCCTTAACGTGGAATATTCTTTTGAAGGGCAGCCAACCAACAGTATGAACTGGCCTACAAGCTCCTCCCCACCGATGCGCGTGTCATCAAAGCCTACACCGACTTTTGCACTCTCGACCATCGCGATGAGAAAGCCATCGAAGTCTTTCGGCACTGTCTGCAGTCCGGCACATTCAGTCAGGCAGACTGTCGCTGGATGCGGCTTCGTCTCGCCCTCCTCTGCTACCGCAACAAGCTCTGGCACGAATGCATTTCCAATCTGCGCCAGATTCTGCGGTCCCATCCGGATGATCGACTAGTGCGGGAATTCTTAGCAGACGCGTTAACTTTCCGCGGGAATTATTGGAGCGCGGCCGGTCTCTTTGAGGCTCTCGTCAAGGAGGCGGAAGCGGCTGGCGAGCCGTCCGAGTACAGTCTCTATCGATTGGCTTCTATTCGTCAGAAGCTGAAAATGGATGTGGAGGCGGAGGCGGATTTTGTTCGACTCAAGGAAACGTCTTCCACCTTTCGAGGGATGAGCCTCATTAGTTTGGCTGAGGTGGAGTTGCGCAAGGCCAGGATTGCTTTCAAAGCATGTCTTCCAGTGATTGGAGTGGAGTGCTGCCAGAAGTCAGTGAATTTTCTATCAGAGTAAGTTGGACAGGAAGACTACAGTCAAAGGAAGTTACAGTAGGTATAAGTTTGGTATCGATTCGATCGACCGACATACTCTAAGAGAGGCAGGCAGGCAGACACACACACACAAATACACAAACAGGCGGGCACATAAACAGACCGGCAGAGTGACAGAGACCGAGAGATAAATAGGCAACCCATCCCACATTTAATATAGAGATTTTCTATAGTCTCTTGGTTTACAGTTCATCAGTTCTCCGTCTAAAATCACCCATGGTTTGGAGCCTACTCGGTGACGCCTGCCTTCTCATGCGCTACGTGCGGCCCGGTGATACCACACTCCTCGTAAACCACGCTTTATGGGATGGATCTGAGCAAACCGGGAAGATTTCGCTGAACATTCGACAAGTCCTCTACCTTGCCACCGTGTTCTATGGAGTCGCAATTGATTTGAAACGGACTTCTTGCCGGTTATGGGAACGCCTCGCGGCGGCCTACTTCTTTCTTGCGCAGCGGGTGAAATCAGCGGGGGATGTAGAAGCCAGCCGAAACTGGACGAAGCGTTCGTTGTTAGCAGTGCGAGAGATGCTCCAACGGAATCCGTACAACCCCTGGGTATGGCATACTGCAGGGTTCATCGTAGCTGGTTCAGGTTTGTTTTTGTACATCGTAAAACCACAGGGTTTGCTTGTCGATTGTTGGTGCCTCTATGTGTGAGATGTCTGTCTGTCCGTCTGTCCGTCCGTCTGACTGACTGTCTGTCTGAGTGACTTATTTTGTTTGACAGATCACTCGCATGAGATGGACGCCTGCCGGCTCTACACCAAGTCCATCGAGCTTTTCCGGTATTTCGAGTTGAATCCCACTGTGGTGGCACCTACTTGGACGGCATTGGGCTTCATGTATGTCAACAAGAAACGTTACGTGGCGGCCAATGCACTGCTGACCAGAGGACAGAATGCGGATCCGAAGCACCCAGAGCCGTGGATGGGCCAAGCATGGTGTGCAGAACGGCTGGGTCATCCAGTGGAAGCCATGGATTTGAATCGACATGCCTGCTCGATTGGTCTTGCGGTGCGGATAAGCAGACACTGAAACACAGACAAATAGTAGCATAAAGGCAGACAGACAGACAGACAAGCAGATAATCGGAGAATCAGACAGACAGGCAGACAGACAGACCTGTACATAGGCGCTGAGAAGAACAGACAGATACGTAGTGTATTATCAAATCGTTATTGTGTTCCGTTCGGTATTACAGAAAGAGGCAATGCGCCGCTATGCTGAATGGGTTGTGTGGCTGTGTCACAATATAGAAGGAGAAGTGGACAAGCATCTGCGGTACGCGATTTTGGAACAGTTGGATTCTGTAATAACGGCTTCGAATCATCTCCTTCAGTACCTGCGTAAGATTAGATTTTATTGCATTGCAAAGGGTATTTTTTGGTGGCATTTTCATGTTTTATGTTTGTATGTTTTATTATGGTAGAGCTCTGTGAGGGTGGGATCCGCACATCCATTGTTCTCAGTCTCCTCCTTGAATGGAAAGGCCTGAAACGGAGCGCCTTGGAGTCCGCCCAGAAAACCCTTTCTGTCATTGAGAGTAGTGAGGTACGGTTCGAGCCGGCTGGTGCGGAGCTATGGGAGATGGCCAAATTGAATGTCGCTAGACTTTTAAGGTACGTACACTATTGCTACTGTCGGTTGTATTCGGATAATATTCCGTTATTTTCTTGTTTGCCAGGCTGGTTCGCTGTCTGGGTGTCTTTTGTTTGCCTGTCTGCCTGCACACCTGTCTAAATGCCTAAATCTCAACCAATGAGGTTATTCTCGTTTTTATTTGCAGTGAGACGGGAAGTCACCGAGAATCGTTGACTGTATTGGAAACGGTCGAAGCCGAGCCAAGTCTCGGCATGGTCCTCTTGCTGGCTGTGGTTCACTTTCACCTGGAGAATTACGAACAAGTTGGGGCGATGCTTGAAGTGGCCGATTCCATGTCTGAAACTAAGACTGAAAAGAGCGCCATCCAACTCGCAGCTGCCGTGAAGCATTTGTGCCAGGGAAATATTCAGGCAGTGGAATCGTCTTGCCAGCAGATGTAAGATGCTCAGTTGACGATCGATGCAGTTTTATTTTGTGGCACAATAGGTTTCGTTGTTAACATTTGGATTTCTGCAGTTTGACTGGATCTCTGAATTCTTCTCGAGTGATCTCACACGCCAGCTTATTGCTTTCTTTGGCAAATTTGCAAGATTATCAGCGAGACTTGCATCAGTGTTGGAGCGAATTTCTCTGGAGCTCATCACAGGCACATCTTCCCATCACGACCGTAAGTGCCATCCGAATCTTGTCTGACTGTCTGTCGGTCTGTCTATCTGTCTGTCTGTCTATCTGTCTGGCTGTCTGGCTGCCTGCAAGGTTTTTGCCTATCTGCATTTGTTGCCTTTCTCCTTACGGTATGTATCTGTTAACCTGTTTCTGTTATTTTTTACCTGGCTGTTGGTCTATATTGATTTGACTACATATTGAGTTGACTATCTGCTTTTCCAAATTTGTCGCATTCTAAACATTTCGAAATCGCTTTCTAGGAACTAAATGATCTGCGAACGATCAGTGCCAGCAGTGACGAGAGCGGTAGCAGCAACAATACCAGCAAGCTCATCCATCTGGAGCCTGGTCGGCTGGATTTCCGCCTGGCCTCAATCTGGGAACGGGATATCGGAGGCGGAGGCAACGGTGATAGCGAACGGAATTTGTTCATTGAAAGCCTGATTCCATTAGCGGAATCGAAAGCCACTCCGTCCAGAGAATTTTGGGATATGTTCATGGAAGGTGATAGTGGAGATGGCGTTGCTCGGCAGCAGGCTGTGCATTTATTTCCGTATGAAATTTCTTGGTGGAATCGTATGTGATGACAAATAAAGAGAAGAACCTTTAAATGACTTGGGCATGTTTGCAGGTAGGCAAACAGACAGACAGACAGACAGACAGGCGGATAAACCTTAGTTCTGCTTGCCGTTTTTTACATTACTGGCAACACCGAAAGTTCTATTCCACGCTCAGGGAGCGGTAAGAGGGAATAGAATAAACTTAATAACTTCATGAACCATGTGCTAAATTTGGGCCTAGATAATCAGGCATGGGCCTGACTTGATAGAAGAGGTAGCACCAATAAATAAATAAAATACTATTTCACTATTTCATTTGATGGAGTTACATGAACTAGGAGGTATGGGTTTTGGCTAGCGAGAAGAGGGAGATTTTACGGCCGCAGTACCGGCTGAGATGAGCTGCTGCATAAATGAGAATAAGAAAAAATTCCACCGCGCTGAGAAGAAAGATGTAGCCGATTCCGAGGGAGACCTGGGTGGTCAAGAGCAGGCCGATCCCAAGGTACCTTAGCGCCAGCAGGAGGATACCCTGCACGGACAGTTTCACCGGTTGACGCCCATCCGCGGCGGGTCTGTTCGCTCTTCGTTCAGCTTCTTCACCGGTCGCTGCAACATGCGGTAATGGGGGTGTAACGGGGGACGCACTTCCATCCACGACGGTCATTTTCCGCTGCGCGACTATATTACACAGGAGAAAGGATCGGAAATGTTAATCTACGATCACAGGTGACCGAATTAGAAGATTGGTCAATCGTACGTGCTCAGCATGTAACGACGATTCAACAATCAGGGACAACCAACCAATATTAAATACCTCAGTGCTGTTTTCCCAGTTGTCGTAACGATAAAGTTACAATACCGTGCATACGGAAGTTCCAAAAAATTTCAAAGCATACTCCGGTCTAGTCGTTAGACCAGTAGTAGTCCAAAGGAGGTCTGAAACGAACAGAAATCAAGTTTTATAGGACAAAGAAGTGCTCACCGAATTAGCAGCTGATGGGTCGTACGCGACCAACAATTCACGCCAATCAAGTTACCAATCAATCAAAGCCAACTCACCTATAACAAATATCTCATTCCCATTGTTTCGGCGCGCCACTAAGCTCTTTCTTCTCCACACGAGAGCTCGAACAACAACGAGAACGGACAATTATTCCAGTACTCAAATTACAGGTTCAAAGGTCAGAAGCTCACGAATGCCGTGGTTGATCAAAACGTGGAGGATTGGATTGAAGAGCAATCGGCTGAGTAAATCTTTCTTCCAGTCCAAAGGTTCCCTCTGCCTCATGGACGACAAGCCATACGAAATGACCGATTGATTTTTATTTTAAAACAGCTTTGGCAAACCCACAGAGCTAGAGGATCCCAAGGGCGACCCGGGTGGAAATGGGAACCCCGAGGAAAATGTGAAATGTCAATAAAGAGTCAGCAGCAGAAAATCGTTGATCCGCGATGACGTCATATCGACAATCATAACCATACGATTCGTGGGACGCCAATTCGGACATACCGCGATAATGGGGCTCCATCATGAACAACGTTCAATCCGAACAACGATCAATTCAAAATTCCCTCAATCCCTACTAATCTGAGCATGATCAACAAAGCACTGCATTGCATTTGTTAACTTCCCTAGAGCTCTGAATTTTCAATACTTCCGGTGACGTCACGAGGAACTGTAAAACTGTACTGTACCAGAAAATAAGTCACTCCGAAGGATGGTAAAGTATCGTCGTACCCTTTTTATAACCATACCCAACCAAGTATGTGATACAGCGGAAAAGAAGGAACCCAAACCCAATCAAAGAGAGATACGTATCAAACCATCGCCGAGACTGGAGCTCAAGCACCGGACGCAAGCAAGGCAACAGAAAATATATGCCCGGTTACAGTTGTACCGGTACGAGATGAGACGTGCCAGATAGAACAAATCCATAGAAACCTGCACCGGAACTGATGAACCAGGATACCAGATCACCCTTGTTCGATGAAACAAACAGAAACACTGGCTAAAATCAACTGAGAAAGCGGAGACTAAGACGATTGTCGACATCCGAATCTTCCATGGCGGTGCAGAACTCCTCCAGCGAGATGAACCCGTCGTGATCCGTGTCGTTCTCTTGCAGGGTTCGTTCAGCAATACTTTCCAGCTAAAACGGGCAGACAAAAAGGTTCGATCAGATCGTTAGACACACAAACAAAAACAGCGCAAACAAAAAAAGAAATCAGATCTATATAATCAACCAATCAATCGCAGAAAGCAGCCATCAAGTAGTCCGAATCAGAAAAAGATTTCTGTTTAGAATGAAGCCCACACTTTCCGGTGAATATACATTAAGTAATAGCCGGCTGATCGGTCGTGTTAAATAAGTGATTGTAATTACCTGATCGTCGGGAATGTTAACGCCGACCATCATCTGGAGTACCGCGAGGATCTCGTCCGCCGATATCTTGCTGTCTTCGTCCAGGTCGTACAGTTGAAAAGCAACTGCAATTATAGTTATAGTCAAGCAAGACTGAGTCAGACTTGTAATGCTAACGGTGATGTGCAACCACCCATCATAAGGGTCCAAGGAAGGATCGATAAAGAGACGCCATCGGCACTTGGCGGCATGCACCAGACAGTAGACAGACAGATAAACACGCATCACGCACATTTCAATTTGTTTTCCTTGGTGTTTCGATCGCTGATCAGGTGAGTGTGGCTTCCATGACGCTTGACGGGACGGAAAATTGCCAGGATTTTCACAAATTGCCGGAAATTCACTTGATCGTCCGGGCTAAGGGGAGAAAAAAGTGTTTAGTAGTTTCCGGTGGAAGGCCATTTACTGTCGGGCATTAATTCCCAATCAATACAAGTGGGAAATTCCCATAAAAATTTCTAGAACGCTCCAAAACGTCGATTGCTCGACCGATCCATTGAGAAGAAATCAAATGACAGTGTAGGTCGCAGGTGGTGTAGATAGGCGATCAGCGAACGAAGGAACGGATCAAGGGTTGATTGATTGAATCGGGCGGACTGCGTACTGCTGATTTGGTCACCATTCAATGTGCAGTAAAACTTAATCAACCGCATTCAGCAGTAAAAAGTTTCTTTCACAAATTCTTACCAGCCCCGAAAGAATGAATGTACAATCCTGTCACCCAGCGGGTTGATGGCAAGTTCCGGAATTCTGAGGAAATCCGCTCGACTAAAAAAGCCAATTAAATGGGGTTAATTTTACGGCTAATACAGAAATTCCAGGGTACTAAATACTAATAATACTACTAACCTGAGAGCTCCCATGTTGGACTTGTCCAAGCTGGTGAATCGGCTGTACAGTCGAACAATCTGATTGGGAGTAACTAAAAAGTGGAAATGAAATTCCGTTTTACAATGTCACAGAGAGGAGGGAAAGAGGCGACAACCGAACTTACAACCACTTTCCTTTTGGATTTCATCGATTTCATTCCGCTGGAGCATAATGGTCGAGCGATTGCCCATCTTGGCAGCAGGTGAGGAAAAGATAAGGGGAAGGGACAACCAAATTCAAATTGCGGTAGTGAAGTCCTCAGGCTCGGTTAGTGGGCGAAAATGAAAGGAAGGAAGTCGGAAGCACGGTGCCAAGAGGACCTTTATTCGACAACTGAGAAAACTGAAAAAGGTAAACAACTGGCAATGGCCGTGAGGGGATTTGTGGGCGGGGTTATCAGGGGTCTAAAGGGCGTGCGTCAATGGGGTGCGTGATTCTCCAAGTTCCAAGTCCAGTAATCTAGCTGGAACTAGAGTCACTGTACACCAGAGCTGTGC
>LRSR01013262.1:0-15282 GCA_001579985.1 Hypsibius dujardini
AGACAGACAGACAGACAGACAGACAGACAGGCAGATAGACAGGCAGATAGATCCATGTTTCGAATTCTCACGAGTGGTTCGTTTCAGGTGTGGGATATTAGCGGCGCACGGAGAAGAACCGACGTGAAGCCCCTCTACACCATTACCGGCCACGAGACCGAGGTCCAGGACGTGGCTTGGCATCCCCTACATTCCTCGCTGATTGGCTCAGCTGGTCTGGATAAAGCCTTCTGCCTCTTTGACATCCGCAGTCGCTGTACCACCAAGCCCAGTCATCGAGTGGAAGCCCACGACGCCATCGTCAACGCCATCTCCTTCGCCATGAGCGAGACCATCTTCGCCACCGGATCGGACGACGGCACGATTGGCCTATGGGACATGCGGAATCTCGGTAGGAATATCGAATGCAAATTTAAAATATAAACTAAACTTTGTCAAATAATTCGTATTTAATTTGCTGCGAATTTCTAAATTTTGCTAAGTTCTGAAACTAAAATGTTCGTTTAGCCTTAATTCATTCAGTATTTTTTACAATTTAATTTTGCCATCCCTAGGCAAGAAGTTGCATTCGTTGAAGCATCACACAAGCGATGTGTTTACTCTCGACTGGTGTCACGACCTGGAGCGGGGCACGCTGTTGGCCTCTGGCGGAGCTGATCGGCGCGTCTGCCTGTGGGATGTAGCGAAGATCAATGATAAACCAGAGAAGACGCTTTCGGATTCCGTGATCACACCGCCGGAGCTGATTTTCGTCCATGGAGGGAATAGCGGACGGGTGACGGATGTGACGTGGAATCCTGCACCTGGGCGGAAGTTAATGCTGGCCTCGGCGGCAGAAGACTCCATCATTCAGGTGAGTTGAGGGACAGACAGACAGAGAGACAGACAAACAGACAGACAGACAGGCAGGCAGACAGACAGACAGACAGACAGACAGAGACGTGAACGTCTGTCTATCGGTTACAGGTTTGGACACCGGCGCGCTATCAAATCTGGCCACTCGACCATCGGGACCCGAGCCTGAAAGAGTTATCACAAGGAACAACTGTCGAGCCAGTTAGCGGTTCAGAGGCTACAGACACGGAAAAGCCCGCAAGTCTGTCTGTCTGACTGCAGCACTTCCCGTTTCAGCTCTGCCTGCAGAATCGCCTTGTTTTTCCGTTTCCTATTGACTTATTTCCAAATGGTGTTGGTGTCATGCATGAAGCAGTCCTGCCTCCAATGTCTCCCACCTCTCTCTCTCTCAAATAATGTAGTGGACATTCAATACTCCCTGTCCAGTTGGCCAATGTTTCCTGCAGTTATTATTATAACTGGGTCGTTAGTTACGACTTTCTTTTTTGCGAGGATTTTTGTGGTTTTTTGTTATGGACAGTTTTTGTGCGACAAGAGATCTCGACCGCACAGTCTTTGAAGCACAATTAAGAATTTACTCTACGTACCAGTAAGTAATACACACGTGACCAAAAACCTTGCGCTGACCGAATTAAGCACTTTTACTCGCGGCTACGTCGAACGAGTGTAGTGGCTTGACTCGGTTAGCGCACGTTTGTCGCCACGTGTGCACATGCAGAATGTGTGCTCGTAGTAACGTGTGTCCAGTGAGTGCAAGGTACTTGAAATTATTAAAAATCATCAAGAACTGAATTGAAAGCAATATTTTAAAAAAAAAATTTGAAATGCGTCGAATTTTTTTCATTTTGTCGCGTTGTCAAATGTGAAGAAGACCGGCGATGATAATTCAATGGACGCATTAAGCAGCACTCCATTGCTGGTATCAGTTGTCTCTCCCTGAGTTTCTTCGACCGATTTGTCTTTTTGTTCCATGAGGAAGCAGAAAAAGGCAACGAACGCTCCAAAAATCTGCAATCAACCAAAGGGGCGGGGCAGGGGTAATACTTGAACAATCAACCAATCAATCACCGGAGCTTGGGAGCAATCGGAGCGGAGTTGATTGGTTGATTGTTCAAATACTACCTCTGCCACGCCCCTTTTGCTTATTTCCGGGACCCTCCCTTAGATTAAATTCTTTCGCTTTCTGTACGACAGAATATAAATATAGAATATTCACTTACGCTTACGACAGTTGTTGAAGTGACCCTGCCGAATCCGGAGAGATCCAGAGCGACCTGGCATTATAGTTATGCATTATAGTTCATGCGTTTATGACTGCGTTTACCGAAACAGCTCCACCCAAAGGTGCTTCCTGGAGTGCTTCTAATGTCATCTCATCCTACGCACACATCCATAACAAATATCGTTTTCATGCGTATTAAGTGTGCACTTCTTTTAAGCAATGCCGGAGAGTGTTTCCAACCGGGTACCCGGACCTTTTCTGTGATGCAAATCAAGCCGTACAGCAGACTCAGCATGCTGACCAAATAGAGAAATGTAGCGCCGACGAGGCGAACCCGTTGAAAGGTGTTCTCAACGGCGAGGACCTCGCTCACGCTAGCAATCAAACACAAAATGTCCGCCACAATGATCGATGTAATTAATGGTCGCAGTTCTCTTTGGATAGTCCTCGAGAGCTTGATTGCTTTCTCTCGTGCCGCCCATGCTCCTTCAAGGATGTCTTGCAGATGTCCTGCCACACTGGATTCTTGAAACACAACGAAATCAAATGAATAAGCAGTTGAGATACTGGCATATAAACAGTCAGAAAGACAGACATACAAACATACAAACAGACAGACAGACAAACAAACAGATAGACAGGCAGGCATGTATGCAGGTAGGCAGACAGACAGACAACCAAACAGGCAAAAAAGCAGGCAGGCACGCAGGCAGGCACGCAGGCAGGTAAGCAGACAGACAGCCAAACAGACAAACAAACAGACAGGAAGGCAGACAGACAGGCAGACGGTCATATGGATCATTCAACACTGTACCCAGTAGCGAAAGACAGTCTGCTGCTAATCCATCACCGAATCTGACCAATGTCAGAACTCGGTAGCCTGCACACAGCACCCGAATCGGCTCAGTGTAGTTTCGAATGATCAACACGATAACCTCCTCATACATAAAACTAGACTCCGAATAAATGCCAGACCGCCAAGGGTGGGCGTAAATATCTGCAGCACGTGTAAAGGTCACCCCTAGCATGTACTGCACGTAACCTAACAAGGCAAGCCAGGCGAACCAGTTGCAGTGCCGGTTGATTCGGTCAGCCTTTAGAGCATCAACTGAGTAACCGCCAAAACTTTGAATGGCCTAGTTGATTGCCGTAATGGCGCTCGATTTCCACCAGAACAAACCAAGCACAAGGACAGTTGAGGTTGTCTTAATGTAGTATTTGGCCGCCCACACGATGTTTGTATAATCTCGGTTCCGGTCGCTGACTCGGAGCTCATGTTGAGCTTGAAGACGTTGGAGATCGCCTCAAAGAGGAACGCAATGAGGGAGGTGGTTCGACGACATGATTATTTGTCGGTTCGACGACATGATTATTTGAAGGAACTACAAATTTATTAATATTGTACCTGATCGCATATAGCGTCGCCCCAATATCTCCCATTGCGTTGACTAGAGCGGCAACAATTATGCCTCCCATGGATACAGCACTGATTATTGCGATGATGATAACTGAGAGCGAAACGGGCGTCGCGAAGTCGAATACTTGCTGCATGCGTGTGTATAAGCCATAAGTGGGCGATGCCAAAGCCGCGGTTATCTCCAGCTGACAAAATCCAGTTAATTAATTATAAATACATATAAAGTGTATGCTCATAGTACCTTGTGTCTAGTGAGCGCAAGTAACTTGAAATTATTATTCAAATACATCAAGTAATGAATTAAAAGCAACAATTTTTAAAAAAATGTTGACCGATTTTTTTCAGTTCGTCGCGTTGTCAAATGTGAAGGAGACCGGCAATGATAATTCAATGGACGCGTTAAACAGCACTCCATTGCTGGTATCAGTTGTCTCTCCCTGAGTTTCTTCGACCGATTTGCCGTTTTGTTCCATGAGGAAGCAGAAAAAGGCAACGAACGCTCCAAAAATCTGCAATCAACAAAAGGGGCGGGGCAGGGGTAATACTTGAACAATCAACCAATCAATCAATGGGCCGGGTACAGAGTCGGACACAACTCGACTTTTTTCAATGGCTTTGCTCTTTGTCTGTGATTTTACCCCACAAGACTGTAACAAGCTTAAACATGGTGGGCGTATGAAACACTCCAATCACAAAACGGATATCTAATACAACTTTCGAAGGTTTAATCTTGTATCCGATCCATGACCGAGACCAACAAATTTTCGCACGAGAATATCGAGGGGAAACTGCCTTTTTCGCAACAAACACAATGTTTTCTGATTATTCGGAAAAGGAAATGGGCAAAAGGGGCGAGGCAGGGGTAATACTTGAACGATCAACCAAGCAACCAATCAATTGCGTTCCGATTGCTGCGGAGCTCTGCTGGTTGATTGTTGGATTGTTCTACTATTACCCCCTGCCCCGCCCCTTTTGCTCATTTCCGTGACCCTCCGTTAATTAAATTCTGTCGCTTTTTGTACGATAGAATATAATTATGTCAATATTCACTTACGCTTATGACAGTTGTTGAAGTGACCCTGCCGAATCCGTAGAGATCCAGAGCGACCTGGCGTTTACCGAAACAGCTCCATCCAAAGGCCTGCGTCGAGAACAACCGAGCATAATTAGCTACGTGGGCGTTTTCTTGTCCGGCATTCTTCGTCGTCAGCTCTCTGGAGGAGTTGTAGGTGTTTCGAGAACACGCTTCCTGGAGTGCTTCTAATGTCATCTCATCCTACGCACACATCCAAAACAAATATCATTTTCAAACTTAGTACGTGTACACTTCTTTTAAGCAATGCCGGAGAGTGTTTCCGGCCGGGTACGCAAACCTTTTCTGTGATGCAAATCAAGCCGTACAGCAGACTCAGCATGCTGACCAAATAGAGAAATGTAGAGCCGACGAGCCGAACCCGTTGAAAGGTGTTCTCAACGGCGAGGACCTCGCTCACGCTAGCAATCAAACACAAAATGTCCGCCACAATGATCGATGTAATTAATGGTCGCAGTTCTCTTTGGATGGTTCTCGAGAGCTTGATTGCTTTCTCTCGTGCCGCCCATGCTCCTTCAAGGGTGTCTTGCAGATGTCCTGCCACACTGGATTCTTGAGACACAACGAATCAAATGAATAAGCAGTTGAGATATTGGCACATAAGCAGTCAGAAATACAGACAAACAGACTGACGAACAAACAGAAAGATAGACAGACAGATTGACAGACAGATTGACAGACAGACAGGCAAGCAGGCAGGTAGGCAGGTAGGCAAACGGGCAGGTAGGCAGACAGACAGACAAACAGACAAACAAACAGACAGGAAGGCAGACAGACAGGCAGACGGTCATATGGATCATTGAACACTGTACCCAGTAACGAAAGACATTCTGCTGCTAATCCATCACCGAATCTGACCAATGTCAGAACTAGGTAGCCTGCACACAGCACCCGAATCGGCTCGGTGTAGTTTCGAATGATCAACACGATAACCTCCTCATACATAAAACTAGACTCCGAATAAATGCCAGACCGCCAAGGATGGGCGTAAATATCTGCCGCACGTGTAAAGGTCACCCCTAGCATGTACTGCACGTAACCTAACAAGGCAAGCCAGGCGAACCAATTGCAGTGCCGGGTGATTCGGTCAGCTTTTAGAGCATCAACTGAGTAGCCGCCAAAACTTCGAATGGCCTGGTTGATTGCCGTAATGGCGCTCGATTTCCACCAGAACAAACCAAGCACAAGGATAGTTGAGATTGTCTTGATGTAGTACCTGGACGCGCACACGATGTCTATAAACTGGGTTCCGGCCGCTAATTCGGACTTCACGTTGAGCAAGAGGACGTTGCAGATCGCCTCAAAGAGGAATGCAATGACGGAGGTGGTGATGAGGAGAACCGCACGACATGTCCGAAAACGGGTGCCTTTGTCTGTCTGGATATCTCCCGTGAGAAGGCCAATGACGGAGAGAAATTTAGAGAGGATTTTCTCACCGGCCAGGGACTTGGAAGCTGACATTGTCCCAATACCGGAGGTGGGCTTTCGGTTCTTCATTTTTTGATGTCTATATAGGAAAAGGGTCGTCGGTTGGTCCTATGACCACTGTATATTAGATTCCGGAAACAAGTTTAGAACGAACGACAACGGTGGAGCTCTCCACCCAAAAGATGATTCGTCTGTCTCGGCAATTCTTTCACGAACTTCGGAATATTCACTTGTCAGCTTATGTACTGTGTAACACATGCATCCAATAGATTCGGTTACTCTAATGCTAACCTCGCATGAAATGTTAATCCCGGGAGAGGCTATCGACACTTCCTGACTGGTCGACCGATCAGAGATGCTACTGGTTATCTATGAAACACAATTTTGTCTTAATATTCTGTCTGTTTATGTCTGTCTGTCTGTCTGTCTGTCTGTCTGTCTGTCTGTCTGTCTGCCTGTTTGTCTCTCTGTCTGTCTCTCTGTCTGTTTGTTTGTTCATGGGCCTGACTGTCTGTCCGCATTTCTTCCTGTCTGTTATTCTATATACGTGATTGACCGACTGCCTATCTCTGTACGACTATGTTTATGTTTTTTGACATGCATGTGTTTACTTCGAATAAAGCATTATGTAACCATGAATAGGTGCCACCCGTGGATACAGTACTGATAATTGCGGTGATGATAAATGGGAGCGAGATGGGCTTCGCGACGTCAAGTACCTGTCGTCTCATTCCATCAGCACCAGCTCTCGCGTCCCTAGCCTCCGACAGCCTTCCGCCAGCAACGGCAATAGCAACAATTCCGCTGGCCATAAAAACCCATTTCCGTCCTGATCAGTTCGCTCATTATTTCTCCACCCATCGGGATCGCGCATTCGTAAGTTTTATCATAGATTCGTTTTTTTAATGGAACTGATATTGGTGTTGGACCACGCCCAACAAGTCCTCATACCCAATCATCACAGCTATTTGACTCTTTAATACCTTACTTACTTAGTAACTCTATCTACCCTATTAACCCTATTCTGCTGTCACAGCTAATTACTTGTATGTAATTCTGATGTGTGTGCTATTTACTATCAATTCTATAGTTAACACTTTACTATATAATCAGATGTTTTACTAGTTATAAGGGGCAGTTGTACTTCCTCTTTCCTTTCTTCCAGTTTACTTCTCTACCGATCACCACATTCAGTCTAATAAACTTGTTAAGTATCCAACCCCCGGTTGGTAGACCTAACATTGGGTACAGAGCCCTTTGCGTTCTCTGCTCACTGACAACGCCGCATCAGTCCGGACCATTCTTCTCTGATGTGCTGGCCGCGTCTATATCGAAAAAAGTTGCTTTCTCTCATACTGTAGATCCTTTTGCTTTCCCCCCCCCCTTGCCGTCTGTGGTTGTTTCCCTCTCTTGGTGTTCGCAGAAAAAAGCTCGGTGGTCATCGCATTATCATGGATCTCTCTCGGCGGTTTGGTTTGAGTGTCAATGATCACAAAGATTCTCACAGTATGCAGTTCTGTAGAGTTGATGATGCGGATCGTGACCTAATTTCTTTCGGAGAAAGAGCAATCAAGGGGACATTGGACGTCAAACACGCCTTTCGGTCTGCCCGGCAGATTGGCATTTTTCGGGCTTCAAATTTATTGACCTGTTTTGCGACATTGTTGTCTCTTTCGGATGTCGCTCTTCATCCTTCCTTTTCTGCTGTGTATCTTCGGCTATTACGGAGGTTGCGCTCGTCGTGAAATTGGAACGAAAACGAAAAAGAAAACGAAAACGTTTGTAGAAACGACGTTTGATACGAAACGAACCGCGTCGTTTCGTTTGGAACGATGTTTACCCGCGATAGCTAGGACTGGGGCAACGCAGCGGGGCTGCCTGTTGAATATAAGCATCAGGCAAGTAATCTCGCCCCTGCCGAACTTTTGGCCCGGATGCAGTGTCTAAGCCGTTTTCCTTGATTGTTGCCTAATTCATAATCCTGCATGTGTTGGTATTCGACTTTTTTCGTCATCCTTTTTGTTTGGTGTTTTGTTGTTTATCTTTTCCGTATTATATCAATAAACACCAATCTGGATTTTGAAAATTGTTCAATCTTCCTTTTGGATTATCAGAAGTGAGAATCCATGAGCTAGTAAGGAATCTCTGTGTCTTCGCGCGGCGGAGATGGTGAAAATCGGACAGTTTTGCTGAGTTGATTGTCATAGCCTTGATCGCGTAAATTGCATAAATTTGAAAATTATGGCAAAATGGGTGTTCTTCAACCTCTCTCGTCCGCTTTGCCGCATTTAAGATTTAGAATCGCATTTAGAATCAGATTACTATAATCAGATCAACTTTTATTCCATTATCAGTTGTTGTTGAAAGCTTCGTAAACGTTGCTTTGTTCGTTTACGTTTACGTTTCATTGCGCAACGTGAACTGAATTACGATGATAGAAACGTTGACTGCAACGACGTTTCTTCTTTCCTTTCGTATAGGTTTCTTTTTTTACAGCAAGCGCAACCTCCCTATTCTTTGGATTATCCAACACATCACTCAGCATAACGTTCAATCCTTATTTCGTGTTCTCCTTTTCCCGGGAAAGCTTTCTATCTCGTGCGAAAATCTCTTGGTCTCAGTCATGGATCGGATACAAGATTAAACCTTCGAAAGTTGTATCAAATATCCGTTTTGTGATTGGAGTGTTTCATACGTCTAGCATGTTTAAACTTGTTACAGTTTTGTGGTGTAAAATCACAGACAACGAGCAAAGCCATTGAAAAAAGCGGAGTTGTATCCGGCCCATTCGGCTTATAAGCTGTGCATAATTAAGTCCTGTGTAACACAGGTATCAAATAGATTCGGTTACTTTCTAGTGTGAGCTAACGCTCGTAGCACAAGGGAAATGACTCGTAGCGCGTGGTGGATACCGCAATTCGGATGACTCCGAATACCCCCCCCCTCCCTCCCGTTTAATGTGAATGATCGGTGTACAAAGATGAAGAGCGGGCGGGAAGGAACCTTTCCCGAAAAAAGGAGAAAACAATGTTGAAAATGCAACCGATTTTGTTCAGCTTGTCGCGTTGTCAGATGTAAAGGAGACCGGCAATGATAATTCAAAGGACGCGTTAAGCAGCACTCCATTGCTGGTACCAGTTGTCGCTCCCTGAGTTGCTGCAATCGATCTGTCGTTTTGTTCCACGAGGAAGCAGAAAAAGGCAACGAACGCTCCAGAAATCTGCAATCATATGCAATATCGAAGGGAAACTGTCTTTTTTTGCGACGGAAGAAATGTTTTTGTGATTACTCGAAAGAGGTTGATTTTGTTTTTGCGTGTGTGCAGTAAGCGACAGAGTTTAACCTAATGGAAGGTCCCGAAAGGTTCCGGACAAAAGGGGCGGGGCAGAGGTATTCCTTGAACAATCAACCAATCAACCAGCGGAGCTCCCGAGCAATCGGAGCGGAGTTGATTGGTTGATTGTGCAATTATTACCCCTGCCCCGCCCCTTTTGCCCATTTCCGGGACCCTCCCTTGGGGTAAATTCTGTCGCTTATTCACTTACGCTTATGACAGTCGTTGAAGTGACCCTGCCGAATCCGTAGAGATCCAGAGCGACCTGGCGTTTACCGAAACAGCTCCATCCAAACACCTGCGTAGAGAACAACCGAGCATAATCAGCTAGGTGGGCGTTTTCTTGTCCGGCATTCTTCGTCGTCAGCTCTCTGGAGGAGTTGTAGGTGTTTCGAGAACACGCTTCCTGGAGTGCTTCTAATGTCATCTCATCCTACGCACACATCCAAAACAAATATCGTTTTCATGCGTATTAAGTATACACTTCTTTTGAAGCAATGCCGGAGAGTGTTTCGGACTAGGTACCCGGACCTTTTCTGTGATGCAAATCAGGCCGTACAGCAGACTCAGCATGCTGACCAAATAGAGAAATGTAGCGCCGACGAGGCGAACCCGTTGAAAGGTGTTCTGATTGGCGAGGACCTCGCCGACACAACCGATCAAACACGAAATGTCCGCCACAATGATCGATGTAATTAATGGTTGCAGTTCTCTGTGGATGGTTGTTGAAAGCTTGATTGCTCTCTCTCGTGCCGCCCATGCTCCTTCAAGGGTGTCTTGCAGATGTCCTGCCACACTGGATTCTTGAGGCACAACGAAATTAAATGAATACGCAATTGAGATACTGGCATATAAACAGTCAGACATACAGACATACAAACATACAAACAGACAGACAGACAGACAGAAAGAAAGACACAGAGATACACAAACAGACACACAGACAGACAAACAGATGGATCGGCAGATGGATTATTGAACACTGTACCCAGTAGCGAAAGACATTCTGCTGCTAATCCATCACCGAATCTGACAAGTGCCAGAACCAGGTAGCCCGTACACAGCACCCGAATCGGCTCGGTGTAGTTTCGAATGATCAAGGCGATAATTTCCTCATACATAAAACTATACTCCGAGAAAAGACCAGACCGCCAAGGGTGGGCGTAAATATCTGCAGCACGTGTAAAGGTCACCCCTATCATGTACTGCACGTAACCTAACAAGGCAAGCCAGGCGAACCAGTTGCAGTGCCGGGTGATTCGGTCAGCCTTTAGAGCATCAACTGAGTAACCGCCAACACTTCGAATGGCCTGGTTGATTGCCGTAATGGCGCTCGATTTCCACCAGAACAAACCAAGCACAAGGATAGTTGAGATTGTCTTGATGTAGTATTTGGTCGCCCACACGATGTCTGTAACTCGGGTTCCGGCCGCTGATTTGGACTTTATGTTGATGAAGATGACGTTGCAGGTCACTTCAAAGATGAACGCAAGGATGGAGGTGGCGATGAGGAGAACCGCACGACATGTCCGAAAACGGGTGCCTTTGTCTCTCTGGATATCTTTCGTGAGAAGGCCAATGACGGAGAGAAATTTAGCGAGGATTTTCTCACCGGCCAGGGACTTGGAAGCTGACATTGTCCCAATACCGGAAGTGGGCTTTCGGTTCTTCATCTTTCTGATGTTTATATCAGAAAAGGGTCGTCGGTTGGTCCTATGATCTCTGAATACTAGATTCCGGAAACAAGTTTAGAACAAACGACAACGGTGGAGCTCTCCACTCAAAAGATGATTCGTTTGTCTCGGCAATTCTTTCACAAACTTCGGAATATTCACTTGTCAGCTTATGTACTTTGTAACACATGCATCAAATAGATTCGGTTACTCTAATGTTAGCCTCGCATGAAATGTTAATCCCAGGAGAGGCTATTGACACTTCCTGACTGGTCGACCGATCAGAGATGCTGCTGCTTGTCTGTGAAACATAATTTTGTCTTAATATTCTGTCTGTCTGTCTACCTTTCCGTCTGTCTGTCTGTATGTCTGTCTGTTTGTCTGTCTATCTGTCTGTCTGCTTGTCTGTCTGTTTGTTTGTCTGTCTGTCAGTCTGTCTGTCCGTTTGTCTGTTTATATGTCTGATTGTTTGTCTGCATTTCTTCCTGTCTATCAATCGGCATACGTGATAGACCGACTGCTTATCCCTGTGCGAGTACGTTTATGTTCCTTGAAATGTACGTGTTTATTCCAATACAGCATTTGGTAGGGAAGGATTTAATAAAAAAGAATAGAAAATATGGAACCACATTCTCAATTCTTGAGCTGCGTTGGTCAGATCGAAACTCGGGCCAAACTGAAACGAAGTAATTCATACTCCATCAATTTCCAAGGTTCGACGACAAGAATATTTGAAGGAACTACAAATTTATTAATATTGTACCTGATCGCATATAGCGTCGCCCCAATATCTCCCATTGCGTTGACTAGAGCGGCAACAATTATGCCTCCCATGGATACAGCACTGATTACTGCGAAGATGATAACTGAGAGCGGGACGGGCGTCGCGAAGTCGAATACTTGTTGCATGTGTGTGTATAAGCCATAAGTGGGCGATGCCAAAGCCGCGGTTATCCCCATCTGACAAAATCCAGTTAATCAATAAGACAAACGGACATCGAATCAGCATAGCATCAGAAAAAGAAATACAAGAAAATAAAAAGATACGAAAAGATGTTGTTGTCTGAGCATCAAGGGAAAGGCAGATCCAGTCATAGAAATGGATATTCAATGTTCAAACACAGGCAGGCGTAGTAACCGGCAGAAACATAGGCACAGTCACAGACACAGACACAGACACAGACACAGACACAGACACAGACACAGACACAGACACAGACACAGACACAGACACATGCAAACCCAGACAGAGACATAATCAAACTGAATGTTCTTACCTGAACGATATTGGACACGAGGCTAAGGAGAGACGCAACAGCATAGATCGTGGACAGTGTCCTCCTGGTGCGCGACCAGTTGGGAGCCGTGGTTCGCGGTGCCACAAGCGCAGCCCCGATTCCCGCGACCAGCATAGAAAAAAGCCCATTGAAGAATCCAATACCTTGAAATGGTCCCGATCCTTGAGCCACTCCCACATCTGTTGCAAATCTGAAGGCGTAATAGAGCAGCCCGAAACTGAAAGACATCTGAGAGGCAACCCACTGAATTTTTTGGCAGAGCGTCAGATACTTCTCGATAACCGACAGCGGTATTTCTCCCGGCAGAATCTGCATTTTACTCTGTTGTGCTGCAACAACTTCCTACTGGATTGAAATTCAAATAAAAAAATCTAAATCATGTGCCTGAAATGGGCAGTCACTTAAAGGGAGAAAGGAGTGTAAATGTAAAGCCGCTTGCTTATCATGTAGCCGTGCAAAACTTTTATGAGGAGACAGTCACGACCTTTGAATTTTTATTCAAATACCGATTACATTGGTATCGCTGGGTCTCTTTTGTTGAATCACGGCAGTAAATATCGAGAGAAATAAAATGAGCAAATACCGGATATACTCTTAGCTAGTCAGATACACAGACCGACAGAAAGAGAAACAGAGAGACAGACAGACTAACAACGTCAGCGAAGGCTGTTGTCATGCTGCGAGAATTTCAAGGTGGAAACTTCCAAAAGGTGCTTTATCGTATCGGTCATGTATTATAGACTTTGCGTGACGCATAAAATTCAAATGGAACTCTGACTGAGGCAGCAAAGAACGTGCATTTTCGTAGCTGCGTCGGGCGGCTGAATTGTATCTTGCGCGAGAAAAGCCAAACGTGCAACGCGTGAGACGAATCATGATGTAAATTATACTGCACTCATCTCACTGTCTTCGATTCAAATAACCGGTAAACGGGTCATTCCTCTGACTGATGCACTGTGTTTGGAAAGCAACGTAAAAAGGAGCGGCGATACAGTACCACAGGCATACTCGTATCTACAGGCGTATCGTATCTACAGGCTTACTCGTATCTACAGGTGTACTCGTATCTACAGGCGTATCGTATCTGCTACGTGCGCATCATATCTACAGGCTTACTCGTATCTACAGGCGTACTCGTATCTACAAGTGTACTCGTATCTGCTACATGCGTATCGTATCTACAGGTGTACCGTATCTACTACGTGCGTATCGTATCTACAGGCATACTCGTATCTACAAGCGTATCGTATCTGCTACGTGCGTATCGTATTTACAGGTGTACTCATATCTACAGGCGTATCGTATCTACTACGTGCGCGGGCTCGTATCTACGTAATCCCGAGACTCTAGAAACGAGACATTTTTACGTTTCTTTGCTGCCTCGGTCGTTTACGTTTAAATTTTATGTGTCACGCAAGGTCTATAGTTTCAAGGTAAGGACGTTCAAAGGGTACCTTATCGTATCGGTCATGTATTAGTTCGTGCCATGAGAGATGACGCTTTAGCGAAACAATTTCCACCCCCGTGTGCAGGGAACAAACAGGCAGATAAGAACTTTTCCTAAAGCATATTTCTAGATACAGTTCGGGGCGTCATTAACATTTGCCTGCATCTCCGAAACTTCATCCTTTTTTTCAGACAAGGGCAGGCATATTTTTCCCGGCCTAATATGGCACAACAAGGTTACCCGGCCCAGCCGTCCGTCGGGCAGGACTACCAGTTCCCCAAGCACCCGGAGGGATACAGCTTCACCCAGGCAGGCGACGGTCAACCGATGATGGTACAACAGCAGCAGTATCCCCAGCAGCAGTATCCCCAGCAGCAGTATCCACAGGTAGAGGAAGGATGGAAAAGTAGCGTAAATCCAAAACGTTAAATTAAATTATGTTTCCGCTGATTTCGACAAAATTTCGATTAAAGCCTTCAATTATTAATTATTACCTACCAAGTGTCTCAACAACAGGCAGTGTACACGGCCCATTCAGGCGGAGCGGTGGTGCAGCCAGGTGGAGTGGTGTTTGTTAGTCCTCACGCCAACCGCTATGTCTATCCACGGAACAAGGAAACCCGGTGCCGCGATCTGCGAAGCCAGGCCATTTCGTGCATTGTCTATGGAGTGCTGTGGTTCGTGACTGGGGTCGCGTTTGTCGTGACGTTCAGTAATCTTGTGGGCAGTACCGGGGGGCAATCGTCAAGCGGACAATTTATGCTTACCGGAATCAGCGGCACGACGAGCGCGGGAATTTGGGGCGGCATTGTGGCGATTATTGGCGGCAGCTTAGCGCTACTGGCTGCTAATAAGGTGGGCGTTTTCTTGAATTACATGCTTGCAGACACAGAAACAGACACAGACACAGACACAGACACAGACACAGACACAGACACAGACACAGACACAGACACAGACAAGGAATTTCACGCCTTTTATTTCTTTTTAAATTTTACAGGCAGATCAGATCACTCCGAATTCGCAGACCGTCATGTTCGCAGGCTTACTCGTTTCACAATTAATCGCCTTAACCATCACCACCGCCGCTGTTGTCGTGTTCATTCCCTTCTTCCAAATTTTTCTGAATGCGTTGATCATCATGGCCTCGTCTGCGAGCACATACGACTCTAATGCCGCCGTGGGGATCGCCACTGAACCGACAGTTTGGCTGGCTCTGTTTTGCTGGATTTTCTCCCTGGGTCCTGTCGGATCCCTCGTGTACACCTTCAAGCACATCTTGACTGTCATGATCGACGTCATCACCCTCAAGCCATGAAGTGTCTGAAATGTGTCTTAACTGAAAGATATTTCTCAGACCCATTTCTAATAAAGAAAAGTATCTTTGATCGTGTTTCCTCCGAAATTTCTCATACCTATTTTTGTCTTACTGCTGCTTAGCTACAATCCAGACATTACTGATGTTGAGTCCTCAGACACACACCAGTATCACAACAGACACTCGAATTCAATCTG
>LRSR01013263.1:0-10691 GCA_001579985.1 Hypsibius dujardini
ATTTCCTGTCCAAAAAAAGCTTTGTTTTATTTAAACTAACTTTGCGAAGAATTAAAATTTATTTCAAATTTAACATACATATAAATGTTACTTTAACAAGACTAACTACAAACAACCGCAGGAGGAATAATAATGTTTCGTAAGTTGGTTACCTCTTGTCGAGAGCGATACAGACGCAGCAATTCGGTAGATCCATTGTTTGGCTGCGGTATAACCTGAAACCAAAATCAAATGTTAAATCGGGCTTCTCCATGGCCCAGTGATGAGCTTTTATCTACACGGGGAATGGGGATCGAGGAGGAATGAGCAATTGTGGCGGTGAACATTCCTCACCTGGACGACACTGGCTTTTTTCGGGTCTTTTTCCTGCAATACAAAGTAAAAGAATCAGACACAAAACACCGAAACTCACGCAAAAGTAACGTAAGATGTAGTTCGAATTGACTGGAATAAAAACTCACAAATCAACCAATCAATCGATTAAATTCACACAACATCACGCAACCAACACAATAGATCAATCAATCAATTTAATTCACACAACATCACGCAAACAATACAATCGATCAATCAATCAATCGAATTCACACAACATCACGCAACCAACGCAATCGATCAATCAATCATAACCGCGCGTTGAAATGAGTCAGCTCATTCCTGCTTCACGTTTTTGAAAGGAAATTTATCCTCAGGTCCTTACTGGTGAACAGGTGAGGAAGCAGCGGATGTTGACGGACCACACGCACGACAGCACCGTCAGCGTCTGGAGCACCCCCACCCCGGCCAGCCCTATCATGGCCATCTCGAAGGAGGGAAAGACGGAATCTTCCGCGGTCCATAGATACAACCAAACCGCGTAGACCGGGACAAAGTAGAGGATGTAACCGTGCAGCCAGAGCGGTTTCTCGTTGTAGCAGTTGATGCGGCGTACCAGGGGATCCTCTTCCTGCGTCGCGGCGAGGCTGTCCGCCGAGGGCAGGATTCTCGGGGGAGAATCCGCAGAAACCATCATTAACTTTATGACCGTTCAGCGCTAATCAAAACATATCATCAACTGCTGCAAATAGTTCCGCCGGATGCGCACACTAAGACAACGTAAAACGCATTCGATGATAATGATAAATTTACTCTAGAGATAGAGAGAGAGAGGAGAAAAAGTGAAAACAAAAAAAAGGTTCATACCTTTTTGAATTTACACAGATAATTTTCTGTTGCGTAGAATATTAACGCTCTGTTTGCACTGCCAGCTGGCACTTCCACGTCTCTTGGCCCTTCCAGCAGGAGAATCAATGGATCAATCAATCAATCGCTGCGGGCTTGAACAAACAGTTGATCGACAAAGTGGTTTAATTTGTCCGGAAAAGTTCGTCCGTTTTTTGGGTACGAGTGCTGAGGGATTCTTTCTCCACTTCTAATGACAAACTTGATCGTGGGGCTCTGCAGCTGCTAGAAAAAAACGACTGAGCAAAACAAGACAGCAAACAACTGCAACAGGAAATGGAAAAAAAGCGATATGGGAATGATAGATTCTGCTTTGCACCGGTTGGCGCCACATAATCCAGTGCAGTTTGGTGAGCCATCTGTTAAAAACAAAGATAAAGAAAACAACCAAACTGAAATCACCAGTGAAAATGAATCTTTCAAACCGGCGCGGCGATGGACACGAATTATTGAGTCCGTTTTATATTCTCGTTATTATCTCACTAATTTCTTTATAAGTCTGCTCGTTCTGTGTCAGGTAAGGAGAAGACGGCCTCCACCACCTCCCTGTCAAACAGATCATAACCGAGTAATCTACGATCGTTTTGATCATTCAATCAATCGACCGCCCACGGCAAGTAACATTCGACCGTGTGTATCGACCAACCAATCAATCAACTACGTTCGATTAAGCGCGGTTATACAGTGTCAGTGTATGAGTACATTGGTGTCGTCTGTCGTGTTTTCACCTGAAATATATCTGTACATGTAGGAACAGGACGACACGTTACACTTTCATTGCCGCGCTCCACCTGATTCCGCATTCCCTGAGTTCGGGATTACATTAGGTGAGTGAAAGTGTGCAGTCACTTGATTGATCACTTGATTGATCGCTTGATCATTTTGATGAATTCTGCATGGTAAACCTCTTTAGTTAGAATTAGATTATGGGAGTGGTTACAATCAATTTAGAACTAACATGAAACTCATTTTCGGTCATTTTGTTTTCGATTTCAAACATGTTTTCATTACTTATATATTCAGTATATAGCATATGGTATATGTTCAGGTGATAAAGGTCCCACGACTTGCAATCATGGCTGATCCAGCTGGATTCTCCGTCCGGATTGTCTCGGTGGACTCTTACGTGGCCAAGCCGGCAAAACGGCTCGACGCCCCACGATCGGACACGTTTGGAGAGCCTTCACAAAGGGCTCCTGTTATTCGCATTTTTGGCGCCACTCCTGCTGGTATACTTTCATCACAACTAACTAACTAAACTAAGCTAAGCTAAACTAAAAAACACGGAACTAAAACTGAATTAAAGCTTGAGGGATTAATGTCTCAGTTTTAGTATTTTACTTTCTGATAAAACTAAACTAAACGCGTTAATTACTAAAGATCTAACAAGGGAAAGGAACGGTAGGTAACACGCCGATCTATCTAAGTTTTTTTTTCAAACAGTGGACTAAATTAATAGATTTTAGCAAAAAATTCCATCGGCAAACGAGCTCTGGTTTGAGCGGGAGAAAACTCGAAAGTTCCCCGATGGCTCCGCGGGTTTCCCATTCAATTCAACCGTTGATTGTTTGATTTATGCTCTACCAAAACTCAATTAAATTTTTTTACCACTCTAACGCACACAAAATGTCGTTTTTGAAAACTTTTTATTCGCAGATTTTTAACACTCTTTTACTCCAAATTCGATTTGGAATCGATTGACATCAACAGAATCTTTTTTGGATGAGAGGGGGCGAAACTATGGGTCATTTCTGCAACGTCAATCGGAGGCCTAGATTGAAACTAGCCAATAACTTTGCGCTCTGGCATCCAAAAAAGATTCTGCTGATGTCAATCGATTCCAAATTGAATTTGGAGTGGGGAGTGTTAAAGATCTTAGAATCAAGCGTTTTTGAAAAACGACCTTTTGTGTGGGTAATTAATTTTTTTAGAAGAAAATAAAAAGTTTACTGATTTTAGTTTTTATTGCCGTCACTAGGTCAAACAGTTTGCATGCACATTCACCGAGTCTTCCCCTACATTTACATCCCCTACGACGGAAGTGAACCGGTTGATGCGTACCTCCACCAGTTTGCCTCTAGTCTGGATCACGCTCTTAATTTCGATGCCAAATCAGAAGTCGCGGGAGTGAACGACGCAACTGTTTCCACCCCGGCGCCCAGACACAACAATGGACCGCAGCAGCATGTCTTTAAAATCAGCATCGTCAAAGGCATGTGAGTACATAAGATTTTTTGCTGCTCGTCCCGTCTTCCGTGTTTTCGAATGTGTTCGCGATTCAAAGTCTTACGGGTGGTTTCAGACCATTTTACGGATTCTACGAGCACGAGGTGCTATATTTGAAAATCTACTTCTATAACCCTGCCAGCATAAAACGGTATTTAAGCCATAACTTAGTGATAATTCTTTGAATGGAGTTTGCCTGTAACTTGTGAGGTAATAGACTTTTGTTGTTTGGATGGCTCAGGGCTTTGAAGTTGTTAGTCGATGGAGCGATTCTGCGGAAGAGTTTTCAGCCGTACGAAGCTCACATACCTTACATTCTGCAGGTGAGAATGTATCACGGAAAGACAAACATCAACACAGATAGGGAAGAAGCTGACAGACAGACAGACAGACAGACAGGCAGACAGACAGACAGACAGACAGACAGACAAACACACAAACAGACAGACAGACAGACAGACCAGCAGTCAGCCAGCCAGCCAGACAGCCAGCCAGACAGACAGACAAATAGATAGACAGATGGGCAGGCAAACCCTCTGATAGGCAGACCGACCGACACATAGACTGGCAGACATACTCTTTACTAATAATACCATTTGCAGTTTGATTGTTGTTTTTCCTGGTATCTTGTATAGTTTTTCATGGACCACAATCTCCAAGGAATGAACTTCATCAATATCAAAGCGTTTCAGTTCCGATCGCGAGGTCAACCAGGTGAATACCGGTGTTCTGTTACGGTGGGAGTTCAAAAGCTCGTTTTTATTTACTCGTACTAATCAGCGTAAAATTTGTTTTGATTAATTCGGTAGAATTTCATTCGGAGCGGATTAAATTTCGCGTGGCGGCAGACGGTCTCCATCCGTTGACACCTTCTGCGACTGGAATAGCGACGACGTACCATGCCCTGAGCACGAAGATTTTCCTCCCGGCGGAAGTTTCAGCCATGTACAGTAACAGCATTTATTTTGAGCACTACAGTTTGTATGCTGCGTCTGCAGTCATTGAGATCTCCCGTCTGTCCTCGCAGGTCTAACGATCTCTTCCGCACGACGACGTGTGAACTGGAAGTTGACGTTCTCGCTGAAGACATTTTGAACCGCGAGGAGATCGAAGTCAAAATCGGCGTCAATCCCGGATTGGAAGCGATTTGGCGGGATGAAAATCAGCGACGGACGGCGCGAGGCCTGCCGGCCCTTGTTAAGGGACCAGCCGAATCTCAAGGTATCGAAAAGGTACTCGTTATTGTCGTTGGTGGAAAATCTTCAAGTTGGTCCGTGATTTCAGAGCGAAAACAAGGCCGAGCCGCAAAGAGTGAAATTTTTCTACGGGAAAAGCTAAGAGCGAAGCTGAATGCCACTCCGTAAGACCTTAAAAACTATACATGCAAACAGGCAGGCAACATGTAGAATTCAGATACTAATAAATGAACAGACAAACCGAAAGCCAGGCAGATATGTGGTCACACAGATTTATTTGCTACTTTCAGTCTACTAACAGGCCGGCAGTCAACCAGGCATGCTGACAGACAGACAGACAGACAGACAGCCAGACAGACAGACAGACAGGCAGACAGACAGACAGACAGACAGGCAGGCAGACAGACAGACAGACAGACAGACAGACAGGACAGACAGATAGACGAGACGGCCAGACAGATAGACAACACGGACGGACAGACAGATAGACAAGATAAACAGACAGACAGAGAGACAGACAGACAGACAGACAGACAGACAGACAGACAGCTAGATAGACAGCTAGATAGACAGAAAGGCAGACTGCCCAGGATAAGCCATCATGCGTCCCTACCTTATCTATGTCTTTGTCTTGTTCAAACAGCACTTCCAAAGAGACACCAGTAGCTAAACCGGAAGTTGATCCGGATGATAACCCGGATATCGAGTCACCGAGCGGGAACAGCATGATTTTGGGAATATCCAGCGGTGATATGTTAAAGGAAGACGATTTTCAGACGTCTTTCGTTTTGGATGTTCATAGCCCGCCCGCCAGTCAAGATGCAGATGTGAACCAGCTGGCTCCTGTTGCAGATGCGGGTGAGGACGCTGAAGAAATGAATGAATTGGTGTCGGAACAAGGTATTATAGAAAACATTCTTGTGAGTTAAACCTCGCTAGGCTGTAGGTAGAAAAAAGAGGTCACTTGTTTGGTAGATGAATCTGCCGAGACGGAGCTCGCCGACGTACTCCGGGAATTGGCCGAAATGGCCGATCGGGACGAGATCGATCTGAACGATAACGAAAGCACGGATTTGTTTGAAATGCTCCGACAGGATGACCTCGAAACGGCGGAAATGTCTGGGAAAGCCGACCTGTCGTTACTCCTCAAGGAGGGAGATCGAGCTGGCCCATATCCGGACATCGTAGCGCCGGCTGTGATATCGCCCCTAGCACCACCGATATCTATTAAGAAAAAATTGACTCCTTTCGGACCGGTCATCATCGATAGTAGCGAGGAGGTAGGGGTTGCGAAAAGACAGACAGTCAGGCATAGAAATAGATAAATAGACAGACAGACAGACAGACAGACAGACAGACAGACAGACAGACAGATAGATAGAAACAGGCAGACAGACAAATAGACAGACAGGCATTTTACTGCGAGAGTTATAATGTACAAATTAATATGAGAAACTGTTGCAGTAATGCTTTCCTCAAAGGCTTAGGAACTAGAAAATTATTCACGTTTTAGTTTTTGAGACAAAAACTAAATTAAACCAAACCTTTTCCTTAGCTGAAAACTTGAGCGGGACAACGAACGTTTGATCAACAAATTTTTGCTAAATTACTATGCTAATAAATAACCTAGTAACTAAACAGTTTACTTTAGCGTTTTAGTTATAACGTTTTTAGTTTTAGTTTAGAGCTTTTAGTTGGCCAAAATTTGTTGCTTTATCAGGAAGAAGAGCAGGTGTCTGCTGCCAAGGAGCCGCCACTCCCGCCTTCGCGTCAGCCGGGAAAGCCTACGACTGAACCTCAACCGCTGCCTGTAATTGCCTCCTCAAGTTTGAAGGACAACACTAAAGCAGTACAACCATTGCGGAAGTTCACCTCTCAGCTCAACTCGACCTTTCTAGATCAGACCGCGAAGTTTCAGCCAGCTTTGTTGGAAGCAATGACCACAGTTGCTCCGGTTAGAACCTCACTTTCCGACTCGTCGACCCCGGGAATGACTGACCTTTCACCACCGTCACCATACGTCTTTTCGACGGCCAATTCCGCTGCCCAGACCTCTTTGTCCTCGGCAAGCCCCCAACTGGTGGCGTCGCTTATTCCGGCGTCTGATACCGACTGTGGCGGTAAGTTTTGTTAATGATTTTTGGATCCGAGTGATCGATCGATCGCTTGATTGATTGGTTGGTGGATCAACGATCAATCGATTATTTTGAAAGGGAATTCATTTCAGGGGATCCTGAACTTCCTACCGAGACATCTGCTCGTTTGCAAGTACCTCTGTCGTTGTCTACCCCGATAGCGCTAGTGGTCGAGAATGTTCATGAGGAGGCCGCGCCGTGCAACGAACTCGGTAAGCTGGCGTCGGTCTTGCTCAGACCGGCTGCAGCTTTTCCGACGTGGAGGGAACTGGAACGGACGCGGCATCTCCACGGCATTCGTAGTCATGATAATGCCACGGTGCATTACACCGGCGTTGATGAACTGCTCGATGATCAAAATCCAGGGTAGGAAAAATTGACGCCAGGCGTGTATAACTCTGAACAAGGAAAAGCCGACTGGTTAAAAGACAAGAAGGGTTGACAAACACACAGATTGACAGACAAACGGACGTGTAGATAGACACATAGACAGTTATTAAAGTAAGGAGATAGACTGTTTGACAATGAGACAAGTGGCAGGGCAGCCACAGACAAACCGACGAATAGAATAGCAGATAGACAGACAGACAGACAGACAATCAGACACACCGACAGACACAAAGACACACAGACAGACACACAAACAGACACACACACATCGACAGACACACAGACAGACATATTGACTGGCACTGTGTGACTTACTCATTCTGCAGTGACGACCTTGAATGCGCAGCTGAGGAAGGGGATCTTCCGGCAAGTACCATCCTGGATCAATCATTGCGACGGTTTGCGACCCGTTTTCGAACTTCATTCTAACAACACGACTTTTATCATTCATACCAGATACAAGAGCTGGTGGAATTCGAAAGTCGCGTCGTGAAATGTAAATCCTCCGTCTTGTATGCTGGTGCAGCGTCGTTTGTCGCCGGCGCCGAGGAAGACGAGGAAGACGATCACATTCTCGCTCCTGGCCCCTTGGACTCTTTTCCAGGGGACGACGTGCGTCCTGAACCAACAGCACGGCAATTGCGGATCACTTGGATGCGGGAGTTCTGCTCCGAAAAAGACGCCCCTGCTGATCCGGAGAGCCGTTGGAGCACCACGTTGACCCCCGCTTTGCCGTTCCCCGACCTGTCGCATCTCACACGGTTGCACCAGCGCCTGGCTGAAGGTTCCAGCGTCTCCCGTCGGGAGACTTTGGAGTTGGAGCGACTCGGTTTGCTGTCGCAGGCGATGTCGAAGCTGAGCCTGCCATCGCTGGAACAATTGAAGCGATTGGGGAAGGACACTGTTAACTCTGCTGTAAAGGCCCGTGTTAATCCGAAGTTTGAGGTGAAATTGATGTTCTGTATTAAGAAAGAACTCAATAAGTAAAATTAATTTCTTTTAATAGTTAAATAGCAGGAAATTAACAGTCAAAGTTAACGTGAATATCTTTCAGGCGCTGCTCGGCGACAAATTGGGAAGTATCGGAAAGCTCCCGGCCGTTGAATGTAGGAAAGGCAAGGGTGTGGCTGATATACTTCACGAGGTATGCGATGATTATATATTTCATCGGTTTAACTTTTTTCGGCTGGATATCAAAGCTGAAACCATCGGCAGATCCATTTTTTATTTTTACTGAAAAAATGGGAAGTTTTTAGAAGCTTTTAATTTTCTAAAACATTTTTTTAATATCCGATTCACTTTTTAACTTGGAGTCGCTTTAACTTGAAGTTTTTTTAAGCCAGTAGTCGGATCTACGCGTCATTATGGAAGAAGATTTAACGAGCCAGAGCGACCGGTTTACAAGAGGAGCATTTCATTTGTAGAATTCAGATTGATTTTCGTCGTTTCTTTGTTAAATGGTCTCGTATTTGGGAAGAATAAAACATTTCTATTCTTCTGGCTCTCGTTACAGTCAGAGAACTTGCTGATTTTGAGCATGGAATTACATGCCGACACCCTGGAGGTCTCCGCCGATCCCCATACCCATGCAGTTCGTTTTCTGGCCTACACGCTGATGACGGACACCGGTGAGAGCCAGGCGGACGGACGAACGACTTGTATTTGTGTGGATACAGATTGTGTTGCTGACCATCGTGCCAGTCAGCTAGATCGTGAACGAACGCGCTTTCCCTCTTGGTTTGCTCGCCGGCAGCCAATCAAGTCTCTCAACTTGGTGTTTGTGGCCTCGGAGATGGACCTGTTTAATCTGTTTATTTCGCAAGTGCGCAGGCAAGTGATCACGAAACCTGGATAAACCCTGCCAGTCTTGTTTTTGCTCGTTTTTATGATTTTCTGTTTTTCTATCTGTCTGTCTGTCTGTTTGTCTGTTTGTCTGTCTGTCTGTCTGCTTGCCTGTATGTTTGTCTGTATCTTTCTGTATGTCTGTCTTTCTGCCTGCCTGTACGTTTGTCTGTCTTTCTGTCTATCTGCTTTCTGTTTATCAACAAGTACTTCGACTTAAAATGTCTAATGAATCGTATCCTTCGCACAGTCTGGACCCGGATATCTTGGCTGGTTACGAGATTCAGCTGTCATCCTGGGGATATTTTATCGAACGAGGTGTCATCTTGGGCATTGATGTGCTGCGTCTTCTGTCCCGCCTGCTGAAGCCAAGTAGGCCTTCCAAAAGTGTTTTCAATTAGTTTTGAATGATTATTATCAAAATGATTCTTTCAATTGAAAGATAAAATTGTGTTCATAATAATTGAATTAAAAATCAGTGCTCAAGTATCAGCAGTTTTTGGTATTCACCGTTGCTTGTGGACGTCTTTTTTAGCAATGCATCCGTCAAAGAAGCAAATGCCGAAGCCCGTTGCCGCTTGGGAAGCTCGGAAGATGTCAGAAATTCACATTGTCGGGCGGATAGTATTGAACTTGTGGCGTCTTATGCGGAAGGAGGTCACCCTGACCATCTACTCCTTTGAAAATGTCGTGTTCCACGTGCTGAACCTGCGCCTCTGTCGATACTCCGAGGCCACAGTTACGCGTTTTCTGAGCCTTCCGCCTTGCAGCATTGACCGGTCAGTAAAGTATTAGAGTATATGTATTAGTGACGGAGAGATAGACAGATGAAGAAGGACCGAAAGATTGACAAACAGACAGACAGATCGATAGACAGACAGAGAGACAGAGAGACAGGCAGTCACACAAACAAACAAACAAACAGACAGACCAACAAGCAAATAATAAATTTTTATTTCTGTTTCAGTTGGAGAGCATTCGAGTACTTTATTTTGCGATCTACCTTCAACGTCTCTCTCCTTACGAAGCTGGATCTTATTCGGCAGACCAGCGAGTTTTCTCGCCTATTTGGTATCCAGTTTTATGAAACCTTGACGCGCGGATCACAGGTACAGAAACAAACCGTTCATCCCGGTACATGCGTCAGTCCAACAGTTTACAGTTCACATTCTGCATCGTATTATATTGATCTGTATAGTTTCGGGTGGAATCGTTGATGCTCCGGCTGGCCAAACCATTTTGCCTAGTCCCAGTGAGTCCAACCAGGCCCCAACTGCTACAGTAAGTTATTACTGTTGCTGATGAAGCTTCATGAGACCAAAAAAGAGTGGTTTGCTTTTGTACATAGACAGGTGGCGCCGGAATGCGTTCCACTGATTCTGGAACCAACCTCGTGTTTTTATCAGGACCCTGTGGTCGTGCTCGATTTCCAGTCACTTTACCCCTCCATGGTTATCGCTTACAATTACTGCTTCTCCACCTGTCTGGGGCGAATTGACCTTCTTGGAACGTGAGTCCGTATTAGTACATGGTGACAATCTGATACAAAAACAAACAACACAGGATGGCAGACAGGCAAACAAACAGACAGACAAACAAACAGGCAGGCAGACAGACAGACAGACAGACAGACAGACAGACAGACAGACAGACAGGCAGACAGGCAGACAGGCAGACAGAC